>CANYBF010110336.1:0-12205 GCA_948192965.1 Dalechampia spathulata
AATAACTTAACACATAAAAGAAATTCTATAGTTGCATATATACACATATGCATGTAAGTTGAAACTTCTGTAATTCTATTAATTGTGAACTCTTGTTTTTTATTAAAAAAGATGTTACATTAATATTAATTATTTTACTTGTTATTTCTTATAATATTTTTCAATATAAATTATTAAATTCCTTGTTTTTATACATGTTCACAATGCTACAAAGACATAATTTTGGATATTATTTACTTTTTTACATGAGTAATACAAAGACATAATTTATCATCTAAATTGAATATTGTTTACTTACTCTTTTATTTGAGTAATCTTAAATTTGAATAAATTATAATATTTCCTTTCTTTATTCATTAACTCAAATTATTTCAAATATGATCTTTGAACTAACTTGTTTTTTTTATTAGGTTATTTTATTCTTTATGTTGATTTTTTAAAATAAATTGATTCACATAATTATGCAGAGTGAATTTATATATAAAATATGAATTTGTACTTTATTGTCTTTTTTTTGAAATTTAGATTTCCCAACAGCTCATTTCATCCTGTGAATTATAGCATTGCAAACACTACTATTAACTTGATTAAGGCATTCCTTTTATTCCTCAACATTTTATCGAGGATTATAGCAGTCCACGTTCATGTTTACAGACGTTAGACCTAATATGTTGACAATCATTTTTTCTTGTTTTGGCAATGGAATTACACTCACAAAGCTTGTTAGGGTCATTGTCCTCTTCTACAGATCGGAGATTTTTATGGTCTCATTAGTTCATGATGTGAAAACGGCATGCTGGATTTTGCAGGTTTATTACTTTCAAATGTACCTGGCATGCTGCTAGGGAAAGGGATGTTAGATGAAGCTTTATTGATAAAGCAATTTTCCCGGTTAAAAAATACCTTGCAAAGATATTTTATTGTAGAAACAATCACATGAGCATAACTGAATCCTAATTTTTGTAATTTTCATCTATGGTTTGCAGGTTACATTGAATATGTTTGGTCCGCCAGCGATAGAGAAGGAAGAAGCCAGACCTTGTAGTTCATCAAACTTGAGTTAGTTGGTATAGTTTCATATCCTTGCACACGGACGCATAAAAAAAAAAAGGTGTACCTAGTTGTGATTTTCTTCACCCGTCATAGACAAATTTTCCTTTCCAGCTACCGATGGTCATCACGTAGGAATGCTTCTAGCTTTTCCCACTAGATACACAAGTCCCAGTTACAACAATTACCCTAATTTTACAAATTAACAGCCAATTCAGATGCCTCAAACCCATCAAAATTTGGTTGAAATACAATGTTAAGAAATAAATTGAGTTGCCCCTGCGAATCTTACATCCATGAATCCTTTTTTTTCAATGCTTCATTAAACGTAAAAGACATCTTCACCAAAAAGAATAAACAAGGAGAAAGAAGGTTCGCCTCGGTAAAGTCTTCGTCGATAGTTTGGAACAAAGCATTGCGATGAAGAATAAAATAATCAAAGATAATTAGTACTCTTCTATGACAAAAAGATGATTGCCTTTATTTCAGATGTTACATAATGATAGATAGCTCTAACCAACAGATGTTTCAAGCAATAAAAAAAAAGAGAGTGGGAAATCCCAACTGTAATGTAATTGTGACAAAATCAGGAAGACAATTTCTGATGCACTGTGCTAATTAAAAATTGCCACTTTTGAATGTATTCTTTTCGATCACTTGGGGAGCTTGAGATGTCTAGTTTGCTTTGTCCTCATTCATGAAGATAGATTGAATGGTATTAACAAGTTAATGGTCAAAAATGTCTTTCATTGTGAAATTTGAAAAGTAAGAAAATCATAAATTTTAAAGATCAGTTTTGTACATTAGTGGTGGCCCTAGTGTTGGAAAGAAAAATAAAGAATAAATATAATATAATATCATATATTTTTTTGTTTATATGATTTTTATTGATACCACATATATGTAATTTTTGATTTAGACATTTGTTTTGAATTAATCTCTTTTATTTTAATTTTTCTCATTTAACATTTAAATACATGTAAAATATGGATCAGTTTCAAATTTGTTGAATTCAATAATGCTAGTATTATATCTAATGTTTTTCTCCTATAAACATGTATTTTCATTTGTATTTGTATTTGAGGTCGTTTTACTATCAATATTATTGTTAATCTTTGCTGGATTATAACTGTTATTTTCTGTTATTTTCTTGCTCTGCTCTAGATAAAAATAGGTGAGCCTGTTTGAATTGCATGGAATTTCTTGATACAGTTTGATACGTCCGTACTAAACTTTCAGTAAATGATAAAATCACACAGTACAAATGGTACGCTCGTACCAAAATCGGTACACCCATACCAAATTAGAAAAATAATTTTAAATTACAAATAATTTAAATTGGCTCCCACAAAACACACACATCAAAATCATTGATCTAATAATTTATAACCTAAATAAAATTTTATTTTTACAATAATATGTTTATCATTTAAAATTTTATTACTATTTAAAACTCGATTATAAAATTTCATTGTATTTTAAATTAAAATTTATAAAAATTTATTTAAAAATAATTGATGTTTTAATTAATTTTATTATAATAACTTTATATATCTTAATAATTTTTACTCTATTTTAATTGTATTGTATTTATTTTAATTAACATTATTTTGATTATATTTTATTTTACATATGATATTTTATGTTTATATTATAATCAATTAATTAATAAAATTATATTTTTATATAAATTTTAAAATAATTAAATAAATATAATAATTCATGATATAAAATAAAATATACTTTATGTTTATTTTTTATTATTTTCATTAATAATTATGTTATCACTATGAATTTTCATTGCTTAATAAATATACAATTAAATAACATAATATATGTTTAATGTATTATTAATCATATTTTATTTTTTATAAAAAAGATAAATATTTTATAGAATTAATTAATGAATATTAATTTAATGATAATAAAATTTAGTATTTTATTTGAAATTAAATTCATTTAATATATATTTAAAGAAGTTAAATAAATCTTAACATTTATGTTAAGATTATTAGATGGTTAATTTCAGAGATTAAAAATATTACAATTTAATTTTTTATATTTATTTTATCATAATCATAATATATTAAAAAAAAGGATAAATAAAAATATCATCCTATTATTATCTTTAAATTTATTTTATTTAATAATTTTAATTTATATTTATAATTAATCTCAATTTAAGAATTTTATTTAAAATTAAATATAAATATTAATTTTTATTATTTAATTTTAATATAAAAATTATATTTAAAATCAAACATAAATTTTAATTATTGTTATTATCTAATAATTTAATATAAAATAATAATAATAATTATTATTATCTAATAATATATTTTTTATTTATATTTATAATAATTAATTTTAATTTAAAAATTATATCAAAATTAAATATAAAGATTAATTTTATTATCAAATAATTTAACAAATTAAATTGAAATTTACTCGTTTTATAAAAGCAAATTAAATTCATATTTTAGTTTCGAATTAAAAAAAAATTCATTGCAGATTCATCCCCCCTGGACATTCTTCTCCCCGGAGCCAAAAAAGATAATGTTCAGGCATCAGATCGTGCCTTTGGCTCGAGTTCTTATTTCATCATTGATCTGCACATATTGCTTCTTGTAAGAGAAACGTGAAAACCATGGCTACGGAGGTCTTGAAGCAAAGCACTGGACATGTTGGTTGTCGCATGAACAACAACGGACCTGGTTATGCCACCCCGCTTGATGCCATGTCTGGTCCAAGAGAGTCTCTCATATATGTCACCTGTGTCTACTCTGGTACTAAAAATCTTTGTGTTATTTTTATCTGCATTTGGTTGAATCTTTGCTTTTTAAAGGATTATCTGGTTTGATCTTATAGGAAATTTAACGATTATGAGCCTACATCCTTCTCTTTTGTGTCTGATCTGTTGGTTAATTTCACTCATTTATTTTTTATGGAGTTTCTGTTTCTTTTATCAAAGTTCTCCTGGAATTTACTCCATCAGATTTAATTGCTTCATAAACAGAAGAAGGTCCGTTGCTAAGAATCAATTCAATTAAGATTTTATTTCAAATTCACTAATTATAATCAATGAACTGAAGTTCATCTTCTCTTGCTGGTGTTTCATGCATATATAATAAGGGTAGTTGATGGATATTTGGACGATCTACCTCTCTTTGCTTCATTTTTCGCCGGTGGACAAGTTTGGGTGGATTGTGCTTTTGTTGCATCTTCTATTCATTCACTACGTCATATTAGACAACAAGAATATTTGTTTCTTACAGGAACAGGAATACAGAAGCCTGATTATCTAGCCACAGTGGATGTAGATCCAAACTCACCTGCTTATTCAAAAGTCATCCACAGGCTGCCAGTTCCATATGTAGGAGATGAGCTGCATCATTCAGGATGGAATGCTTGCAGCTCATGCCATGGAGATCCATCAGCAAACCGGCGTTTTTTAATCCTGCCTTCACTTGTGTAAGAAAATGAAATCCCGTTTTACGTTACTGGTTTTGTCGTTTCCACATTGATTTCCTTTCTCGATAAGAATCCGTAGATAATAAAAGAAGTCGAAAATCAAACGTAGTATTATCAGACTCGTCAACTGAAGTGGAAATGAGTCGAGAGTTTTCCTGCAACCTGAAGTATTACGGTCTTAATTAATTTTGGCACTGCCTTGTATACGTGTCCTAATATTTCCATGGTTTCAATAAATGCATATCCAACTTGAGAACTACATCTCTTAAAAGAACTTTTGCTTTCTTATTTTTGTTCTTGTGATAGGCGGAGTTTACTTCAGTAGTCTATGAAATTGAAAAACAAAAGCCCTCTTATTTATATCTATGTCCATTGTGCTGGCACTTGCTGTACATGTCATCCGATTTCATAAGATTTTGTTATGTATTTTAAACCTATAAAAATTTCAGATCTGGTCGCATATACGTGATCGATACCCAAAAAGATCCTAAGACTCCATCCTTGCACAAAGTTGTGGAGCCTGCAGAAATCGTGCAGAAGACAGGATTAGCCTATCCGCACACATCCCATTGTCTTGGCTCTGGAGATGTAATGGTGTCATGCCTTGGAGATAAAGATGGAAACGCCCAAGGCAATGGATTTCTTCTCCTCGACTCTGATTTCAATGTGAAAGGAAGGTACGTGCTATGGAGTGACATCAACTATCTCGTTCTGCTTCTGTTATTTTATGCTACAAGTTCGATATTGTTCTATAATCTATAAAATTCAAGCACAAGCTAAAGTCATCAAATCAATTCAATTCTGTTTCAGTTCATTTTCACAAATTTGCTTTAGATTGTTTATGATGTAAAATGGAAATTGAATGAACTTGTCAAATGTTTTAACTAATAAGATCATTTGACTAAAAATTGAACCCGAAACATCGCCTTCACAGAAGGTTTGATATGTTGTTAAGGAAATTGTTACTTGAGGCGCCAAGAACAGTTTAAATTTTTCAAAAGGCATTTTCAAATTCATCAGGTGGGAGAAGCCAGGGCATAGTCCACTCTTTGGTTATGATTTCTGGTACCAACCCCGACACGACACAATGATTAGCTCATCATGGGGAGCTCCCGCAGCCTTCACTAAAGGATTTGATCTGCAGCATGTGGCAGATGGGCTATATGGGAGGCATCTGCATGTCTATCGTTGGTCAAACGGGGAACTGAAACAGACATTAGATCTTGGCAATTCAGGGCTTTTACCCTTGGAGGTGATTACTTCAAAATAGAAAACATAACTTTGATTCCTGCAAGTTTGATTCCTGCTAGTTAGCTATGCCCAATCTTTCTTTTTGTTTAAGTCTGCTATATTTGTGCACTCAATCTCGTGCACAAAATTCTGCATTTGTTCTCTTCTTTGCATCAATTGAATTTCCTGTTCACCGCAGTTTCACTTGACTGCAGATAAGGTTTCTGCATGATCCTTTGAAAGACACTGGTTTTGTCGGATGTGCTTTGACAAGTAACATGGTTCGGTTTTTCAAGACCCCAGATGGATCATGGAGCCATGAGGTATGTCGTTTTAAACTGTTTGCTTTATCCACTGACAACAATGAGATTTGATTTATACTGTTCACTGGGTACCTTGATGTCTAATTATTACTTGATGAATCTTGCAGCTGGCATTATCTGTGAAACCGTTAAAGGTCAATAATTGGATTCTTCCAGAAATGCCTGGGCTTATAACTGACTTTCTGATCTCTCTCGATGATCGTTTTATGTACTTTGTCAATTGGCTTCATGGTGATATTAGGCAGTACAACATCGAGGACCTCAATAATCCTGTCTTGACAGGTCAAGTTTGGGTTGGGGGCTTGCTTCAGAAAGGAAGCCCTATAGTGGTGGTGACGGAAGATGGAAATTTCTGGCAGGCTGATGTTCCGCAGATAAAGGTTGGTACAATATCTACAGAAAAAAAAACACAGAATTCGGGACCCCATATTAAATTGCTAATTTGCTATAACAAGTTGTAGGCTGTTAACATTTTTTGATTACAACTATAATTATCTAAATTGTATTTGATTTACCTTGACTCTCAGTGTCATTGCTGTAAAGTTTGGCCATCACTTGCAGTTTGGTGAAATACGTTGAGCACTTCGGTACTATAATTCAAGGCTTCAGTGCATTCTTACGGACGAATGCATTCTGCCTTTTAAGCAATAAAACTTCAAAACAAACAGTGATGTGCTTTTAGGCAAAATTTTCTTGTCACTTTGAGAATTTACGTTGGTCACCAGGTTCCTCGATCATCTGCATGCAAATGTCACGAGATAAATTAATTACCAACCGCCTATTTGCACTGAATTCTAGGAGGATATTGAGCTTGCCGAGTGTCTTGGATGCTTGGTGAGGTTATGTTTTACTTTAACTAAGAAAAGCCATGTTTGGATTCCTAGACATCATTGCCTTTAATATTTCATGTCATCTTCAGTAATGGACTTCACCTCTCCTCAGATAAAGCCTTCAGTGATTGTTGAGCTTTTTTTTCCTGTTCAGGGCAATCAATTAAGAGGCGGACCTCAAATGATCCAGCTAAGTTTAGATGGGAAGCGACTTTATGTCACCAACTCACTATTCAGTACTTGGGATCGTCAGTTTTATCCTGAACTCGTGGAGAAAGGATCCCACATGTTACAGATTGATGTTGACACTGAAAATGGAGGTCTTAAAATAAACCCGAACTTTTTTGTGGACTTTGCAGCTGAACCTCATGGTCCTTCCCTTGCCCATGAGATGAGATATCCTGGCGGCGACTGCACTTCTGATATATGGGTTTAAAAATCAGAATCATTATTTTGAGAAGGGGTTACCTGAGAATAGATCTGCAATTCAGTATGTGTGGATGCGAAAATTACTAATGTTGTGGCAACGATCATGGTTGGAGAGCTTAGTTACTGTCTGTAGTTCCAACTATATTAATGAAATTGTTTAAATTCTCCGTTGCAGCGAACAAGTTGATTTGTAATAAGATATGATGACATCAAACTCCCATATGAGCAAGATGATGTCTCTCTGTGAACAAGCAGTTTTAGAATATTACTTTATAATATTGTGAATGCTCTAAAATTACGTATATGTTAAAATAGTTAACACTTTCAAAATTTTTATAATGATATTAACTGTTATATTTATATATAGATCTTAATGTACTTATACAATATATAAATTATATTCGGAAGCGGGCGGGAAATGATCTCTTCTTCACCTTGGAAAGAGAATTTCTCTTGTGGCCGCCTCCTAATATATTGAGTCTGCGAGGGGCTTTGGCCCTCTATTTTATTTCCCAATTATGAATCATTAGTTAAAGGCATCTAATTTGTGGTTTTGTTGATAACAATTTGTTAATATTTAACTATAAATTAACGTGAAGAATGATTTTTTACCATGTAAACCATTTAATTTCTGCCAAATGAAAATTTTACAGTTCCAAAAACGAGAGCTAAAATTTATCCAAGTAATTAAATACACTTACAAAAATTGATGAAAACATAGACCTAAATCAATTAAAAAGTAACGAAAGTTTAATTAAATAAATTTATAAGAATGAATATACAATATTCAAATTTTACATTGAAATATAATTAATAAAATGGTATGAGTTTTGTAGTATTGTTTTTTAAATTATATTTTTGAGGTTGTTTTTCGTTATGTATAAGAAAATACTAAAACAGAACCACGAAATGATGGTTGACTAATTCATATATGGATACCTGATCAACTATATAATCAAACCCTGGTGAAATTTGTGATTTGCACGCTAAGATTACGCTGCTCCGTAAGATATATAAAACCTGTATGAGCGGAGCAGCAAAAGTTTATGTGATGCTTAAAATAGCAAAATCGGACTACAAAAACAAGGCAAGGCATATCATTTCACTCAAAAAGTAAAAAAAAAAAAACACACAGAAAATGCGAGACATGTTTGATAGGCACTCGATCATCTCTTGTTTAATTTTGTATTCACTTGTATGCTCCCTTTTCCAGAATCCTTGTCATGCTTCAAAACAGGCAAGTTTACTTTATATTTAGCTTATAATTCTTAGCAGGTCACGTTTATCTTAGTGTGTTTGATTTCTTTAGTCCGGTTGGAAAATGAATGATTCTTGATACATGTCTAATGGTCTTTGGTGATTGTTGCAGCCTTATATTATATACATGGGCCCGGGACACCATCCCGCTGTAGGTGAAGTGACAGAAGATGCCGAGTTGCATGACCTAAAAGTGGCACAAAAAGATCTAAAAGTGAGACAGACGCACTATGACATGCTAGCTTCACTCTCCAACACTCAAAGGTTCTTCACTCCCTCATCATCTACTACTTCACTTCCTGCGGGATTAATTTATTCAATTTCAATATCCAAAATTTTAGTTTAAAATTATAAAAATTATTTGTTATGCTACCTCCACAAGTAACATATACATGCTTTTTTATGCAGTCATGATGAAGTTCATAGGGACATTCTCTACTCTTACACCAGATGTATGAATGGCTTTGCTGCAAACCTTAACCATGATCAAGCAGAAGAGCTTCGGAGTAACAAGAATTTTGATTCCATCTCAAATCTTTAGTTTTGCTCGTCAATTACTTGCTAATCAATAATCAATCTATTTGCAGATCATCCTGATGTAAGAGCAGTTTTTCTAAACCTCAAATACGACCTACACACGACACATTCATGGGAGTTTCTTGGTTTCGAAAAAGCCGGTGTTCCTGCTCCTACCTCTCTTTGGAACCCCGCAAAATTTGGCCAAGATATCATCATTGCTAATCTGGACACTGGTGAGTATCCTTCGGCCTCCACCTCCTAATATATGCTGCATCGGCCGAATTAGTCATGCATATTAGACATGACATTTCTCGTAAAAGGAAAAGTAAAACTAATTGCACCACTCCATCACCGAACGTACGCCTATCCAGAAACCCATTTTCCTAGTTTATTTTGCCCTTGTATTTAAACCAATATTAAATATCAGCCTTGTAAATTATTCATAAGGCTATCCAATATCCTTTTTCGGTGTGCCATTATACAAGGTGTTTGGCCGGAATCAGCAAGCTTTAGTGACGAAGGGATGGGGCCTGTGCCACCGAGATGGAAAGGATCTTGCGTGCCTGATGGTGAAATGAAATGCAACAAGTAAAAATATCTTTTGTGATTTAAAATAAATGGAAATCGTTAACATACGAATTCAAATTGCTAATTGCTTTTGCGATAATTCAGAAAGCTTATAGGAGCAAAGTTCTTCAGCAAAGGCGTTGAAGCAGCAGTTGGCCCTCTTAACAAAACTGTTCTGAATGCTCGTGACGATGGAGGCCACGGCTCTCACACCTTATCAACAGCTGGAGGCAGCCCTGCTGTTGGAGCTAGCATCTTCGGTCTTGCCAAAGGAACGGCTAAAGGTGGATCCCCAAAAGCTCGTGTTGCTGCTTATAAGGTTTGCTGGCATAATGCAGGGTGCTTTGGAGCAGATATTTTGGCTGGATTTGAGGCTGCAATGAGTGATGGAGCTGATGTGATCTCAGTGTCATTGGGTGGAGAGATTGTTGACCTGTACAAAGATGCTACTGCTATTGTATCCTTCAACGCCGTCAAGAAAGGCATTCCTGTAGTTGCCTCAGCGGGCAATGCAGGACCAGGGCCACAAACCGCAAGTAATTTAGCACCCTGGATTTTCACAATCGCTGCTAGCACAACTGATCGTGAGTTCTCATGCGAGGTCGTTCTTGGCGACAAAAAGCGTATAAGGGTAATCAATCAAGTTATTCGGTTTTGAATTCTTATTTTATCATGCTAATAATCTCGTCGTATACGTAAATTAACATTTGAGTGAAATTCAGGGAGCCAGTCTAGCGGACAAGGAAATGCCAGCTGGAACATTTTATCCTTTGATCAATGCAATAGACGCCAAAGTTGCTACCGCTAATGAAACAGAAGCGTAAGTGGATGCATTATTCCATCAACATTAACCAAGAACCTGTATGGCGATCGAGTTGAACAAAGCAATCTCGAGTTTTCTATTAGCATCAACTATCCGATGAAACTAATGCACACATTTTATAATTGTATGTATAGTCGGCTATGTTTGGCTGGGTCACTTGATCCTGCCAAGGTTAAAGGGAAGATCGTATTTTGTTTCCGTGGCGGTTCGAGCAGAACAGTGAAGGGAATGGTGCTTGCCGCTTTAGGTGCTGCGGGGATGGTGCTATCGAATGATCAGGCAGCAGCTGAAAATGATATTATGGCGGATCCTCATGTCCTTCCAACTGTGCATATCAGTTACAGCAAGGGTCAAGGAATTCTCACCTACATGAATTCCACCCCGTAAAGCTCTTTATAATTTTCATCTGATTGATAATTTTGCCCATTTCAAGTTTCAGGACTGCTAGAAACTGATGTTACTTGTTTCCTTTTATCCACAAACACTTTGGCACAGAACTCCCACCGCATCGATTTCTCCTATAATTCAAGAATTTGGAACTAAAGAATGTCCAGAAATGGCAGCATTCTCATCAAGGGGGCCCAATGCAATTATCCCAGGAATACTGAAGGTTAGTTGCGCAATAGTTTATTCATAAAGTTGCACTTTTTTGTTTAGAATTTCTAAATTCTATTAGTTCATCTTTTTTTTTTTTTATGTATTCTACCTTGTCCTTATTTTTTTTTATTATATCTGTAATTACTACTTGACATAAGTGTTGTTGTGATAATATAGCCTGATGTCACCGCACCTGGCGTCAATATACTTGCTGCTTTTAGTGAAGCGGTGGCTCCAACTGAAGAGGCCACCGATAAACGACGAATTCCTTTCACTTTAATGTCTGGGACTTCAATGTCATGCCCACATGTTTCTGGCATTGTTGGTCTTCTCAAATCTATCCACCCAGATTGGAGCCCATCTGCTATCAAATCCGCAATTATGACTACTGGTATATTAAATATCTATATCTATATATATCTATATATGTATGTATGTATGTATGGGCGGAACCAGCACCGGGGCAAGGAGGGCTGAAGCCCCGGCTTAGGCTTACAGGAGGGTGTGGGTGGCGGGTGGGGGAGCTGGGTTGGGTTGGGCTTGGTGGGTATTAGGTTATATTATTTAATTAGTTTAATTAATAATAATCAATTAAAAATGTAATAATTTAATTAATAATAATTAACTTATCTTAAGCTATATATATTATTTAATTAGTCTAGGTTAATTATTTATTTTTATTATAATCATATGATTATTTTATTAAAATGTAAATTATATTATCATTAATGTAAATATAAAAATGTTAAATTTATAATATTAATGAAATTACAAATACTTTATTTATTGTTAATAAAAATGTATTAATTAAGTAAATTAATTATGCAATAATAAATATTTATGAAGAATAAAACTAATTAAATAATAACTTATAATTTAGGTTAATTTCATTAAAATAATTATTTCATTTTAAATTATAATATTTATTTTACTGAATTAATTGTACTAATAGAATGAAATATTATTAAATTTACTATAGTTTTAATTTAGTTGAATTTACTATACTTTTAATTTGGTTTGCTAGTTAATTTTTTTTATCTTAGGTGGGAGTTATAAGGAGTAGTTTATGAATTAATAAATAAATTATATTAATTAACATATTCTTAAAT
>CANYBF010110395.1:0-12513 GCA_948192965.1 Dalechampia spathulata
GGGATCAAGAAAGATAAAGGATACTGTGAGCGTCGATTTCTGCCAGGGCCCATAGCAAGGCTTGCAAAAGTCACGGATCGAGGACCGTACTTGGAGCGAAAGCATAGTCTTCCTAAGGGGTTCCCTTAGGTAATGATACAGACTCAAAAGAGTCACAAGGGAGTCATCAACAGATGGTTCCGGATTGGTCCAACCAACCTATAGCATGAGTGCTAGTTAAACCCTTCAGAGATTGGGTTCGGGTGGTGGAGATCTATTCTATGAGTTTCTAAAATCAATTTTACCATTATAGTTGGGATTAATTGTCCTAAGTAGGCAAGCATGCAAGCATAATTGTAAGCACACAGCATGTCATGTGAATTGGCATTGCAAGGTTGCCCGTAAAATGACATATGAAGCTATATGGCATTTAGATGGCATGGCATATGCATATCATGTGATATAGCGATAAAAGTAACATGGCATATGCATATCATGTAAGTGTGAATGACATATCATATGCATGATATGGTAATCCTAATATGTAAGCACATATTATGGCAAATAGCGTATGGCGTTATGCATTAACGTTGTTTGGATTCATTTTAGTGTTTGGCGTATAGCATATACAATGCGTATGTATAGTATGTGGGATGAATGGCATATCATATGTATGATATATGAAGTGATGCATGACATGGCATAATAAATGGCATACCATATGCATGGCATGTGTATGGCATATCGTATGCATGATATGTGTGATGATGTAATACATGGCATATGCATGACATGTTATATATATGACATACCCAATGCGTGGCATGTGAGATGATGCGTGACATGGTATATGTATGGCATGTATAGTAGTATGTGCTTGTGTCATGTGGCATGACATGTGAAATGTTATATTATATGCATGACATGGTATAATGCATGGCATACTATATGTGTGGCATATGAAGTTATGTATCATGTGCATGACACGATATAATGTATGGCATACCATATGCATGGCATGTTAAATGAATGACATATTATATGCATAGCATGTGAAGTGTATGACATACCGTATGCATGGCATGTTAAATGAATGATATACTATATGCATAGCATTTGAAGTGTATGACATACCGTATGCATGACATATGAGATGATGAATGGCATGGCATATGTATAACATGGCATAGTGGTGCGTATGTGAATGTGTATTCAACATAGTATATGTATGGCATATTGTATGACATGTGTTATGGCATACGTCATGGCATAGTATATGATATGGCATGGCATATATGTGCATGATAAAGCGTATTGGATGATTGAGTGTATTGGATTGCGTATTGGTGTATTTGGCATATTTGCATATTTATATGTATATGCATACAAAAATACAGTATATTATGGCATATGGTATATGCATGGCATGCATAGTAGTGTGTGCATGTGTCATGTGACATGGCATATGACATGATGACATAGTATATTTAGGTAAATACATGAATAAAAATAAAGGCCAGTGAAAGGGATGGAGGAAATTAGGGGGATACACACAAGATAGGGGGATTATTACAGACCAAATAATAAATCCTATCCTATTACAAAAATTCCTCGCATACATATTTGGGACGTTAAGTAACGTCCCCTCCTTCCCGGGCACTATTCTCCTTGGTTTTGCACGATCCAAAATGCACGATGGATTAATATGCAAAATAAATAAATAAATTCATTAGTAGTAAATGAATTTTAGATTTAATTGACTAGTCCAATACCATTTAAAAGTACAAACCAAGAGTCAAAATCCAGCACTTATTAGGTAATAATTGAAATAATAAACACGAGCCAGATCATGAAAATTCATTTTAACAAAAATAATTTTAAGCAAAATTATTTTGTTTGATCATGGAAAAATTAATTGGGAGTGCTAACATCACTTGGAATATTTTGGAGATAGCCCTTACGACCAATTAATTCCAATCCTTTCAAAAATCGCATTTATACGAATAAATTAGCATTTTATCGTAAAAATTAATTTTGAGGCCAAAATTAATTAGATGTAATTATTTTATGACTTTTCCATAATATTTGAGCCACTGTAAAGCATCAAATACCACTAGATAAGTCAAAAATACAGCGAAATACGATCCAAAATAGAATTTTTTTAGAAAAATGTGAGGGATGTGCGCCGCGTATCAGGCGATGTACGCCACACATAGACTGTGTGTGGCGCACATTAGAGGCCAATCTACAAGAAAAGTAAATCTGTCAGTACAGAAATGATCTACAGACAAAAATATGCAACTTTAATGAAGACAATACCTCATTTTGAGCACGAATCGGCCTACGGTTTAGCAAACCAAACAATTAATTAAGCAATTAATTGAAATAAATGATTTTAAAGTCAAAATCAAGTAGATCTGGACAATATTCGACAGATCCAGAACCCCAATTGCATGGAAAAGCCTCTGGAGTTGCTGGAAAAATCATATCAGAAAGTGGTTCGGGCGAAAACCAGGTTTTTTTATGAAAATTGAGACCAATGTGTGCCACACATAGGCTGTGTGTAGTACACATGGGCACATGTGTGGTGCACATGGTAGAGAAAACAGAAGGAAAATTAAAAATTTTGCAACGGAACCCTAGATCCGACCTCGATCTAGGTAGATCGGACCCGAAAATGGGTTTTTGCTTCGTGGATTTACATCCAAATCAATAAAATAATTTTAAAGTTAAAATTATCTTAGATCTAGCAAGTATTTGGCAGATCCAGGATATTTAAGGCATGACAAGGCCTTAAACATCACTGAAATAGCCAAATTGGGTGAAAAACTGAGTAAAAACGGGAGAAAAATAGCATTTTCTTTAAAATCTGGGGTGAATGTGCATAGCACATGACCTTATGTGCACCACACATAGGCTGTGTGTGGCACACATAAGGTGATGTGTGCAGCACATCCCTCGGTAAATAGTAACAGAAACAAGAAAATTGAAGAAAAGAGGGAAATTTACCTTATTCCGATTGGATTTTCTTCTTGATCTTGCTTCCTTCCGTGCTTAGGGAGCTTAACTAAGCCAATTAAGTCCCTAAAAGCTAAGGATTTAATTAATTAAGTGTTTAATTAATTGTGAGGGTATTTTGGCAGAGTTTTGCCTTGCTTCTGGAGCAAATTCGGGGTCTTTAATTCAGACACCAAGCTTTATATTTATAGAGCAATTTTTGGGCGTGGAAATTTTGTAATTTTTACCCGGATTTGAAAATTTCAAAGACAATGTGCGCCACACATCATGTGATGTGCGCCACACATTGCCTATGTGATGCGCACATCAGGTGATGTGCACCGCACATCACCTTTTGACCCATTGCGTGGGGCCCACTGTGGTTGCTTTGGGACATGCACCCCGAGCCTATAAGCGTTATTCGATGTAAGGAATAACTTTATAGAACAAATATTTTCCAAATTTGGTCCCGAGAAGGCTCCCGACCAAACTTCTTTACTATGCAACGTGCAGTGCACATAGGTCAATGTGCACCGCACATTACATTTTTACCAATGCACGCCGGCTTGTACGGGCAAAACCGGATGTGTGCCATATGTCAACTGAAGTGCAATCAACATTCTGAGAAGCTTTTTAGTTATAAATTTTCTCAAATTTGGCCCCAAACATCGAGTTTCAGCTAATGGGCCCATTTTAGGGTTTGCGACTCTATTTCGGCCCAAAATGGCATTCGGTGTGCCAGAAGATCGTGTCTTACGTAGGCATCAGTGAAAATGTGTTTTGTATGCGTAGAACACTCGAAATAGGCCAAGTCAAGTGGTGGGCCCGGTTTGGGTACTGTTCATGATGAATAGTACCTTGGTGGGTCCCACAGCACAATGGGCCCAGAAGGATGCAAATAGCATGCCAAGCACTTTGCCTTGAGTAGGGCAGCAGGTGGGATGTGTTCTGTGCGTACAGAACACATCAAAGTGAACCATAGTGGGAAGCAGGCCGCACTAATGCTTGGCGGGCCCCATAGCGTGACGAGCCCAGAATGTGGCATTTACAATGCCACAGAGGTATGCCTTATGTAAGGCATCGGTGAAGTGTATTCTGTAAGTACAGAATACACAGAGTAGGCCAATGGGGGAAGTGGGTCCCGCTTATACACTATTCATAGTGAATAGTGACCTAGGTTCAAAATGTGATACTTTGCATTCTGTAGATCCTACTATGCGTAGGCAAGCGTGAAATGTATTCTGTATGTACAGAATACACAGAATAAGCTAGTAGGGGCAGTGGGCCCCACAGCATAGTGAGCCTAGAAGATGGCATTTGCGATGCCAAGCACTGTGCCTTGTGTAAGGCAACTGAGAAATGTATTCTGTAAGTACAGAATACACAGAATAGGTTAATTGGGGCAGTGGGCCCCACTGATACCCTGGTGGGTCCCACCTATGCACTATTCATGGTGAATAGTGTCCAGAGCCAAAATGTAATATTTTGCATTTCAAGTGGTTTATCTTGTGTAGGCAATAGTGAAGGATGTTCTGCATGTACATAATGCTCAGAATAGAGAAATAAGGGTGGTAGGCCCTGCTAGGCGCCATAGTGGGCCCCACCAGCTCTGATATATTCTGTACACCAGAATACCCAAGGGAAACCTACAGAGGTCTATGTGCATAATCGGGGTCAATACGGGGACTAAGAACCCATCCGAATCAACAGAAACCTGGGACTGCACAAGTGTGAAAAGTCCGGGTCAACAGTTTGCCCCCTGATCAGGATCATTTTGAGGTGACACACGCGTAGGTCGTCAAAATGCGATCTGATCATAACATGACTTTTCATAGGGAGTAGGAAGCATACCTTACTCATAGGGGTGCTCGTGTTGTGACTTAAATCCCAATTCTGCCACTGGGAGCCCGGTGCTCGGACTGGAAGATCAATGCTGACCTGACAATCCCAATTCTGCCAATGGGAGCCCGGTGCTCGGGCTAGATTATCAAGGCTGATCAATGGTCCCTAATGGGACTAATGGCAATGCCACGAGTTAATCATCTAGAGTTGGCATCCAGATGCTTATGTGCTAGGATTTAGAACCAAAGGCTTGGCTCTGTGATCATTGCTGGATCATGCGGTCAACTGCGGGACCTAGACGACCATCTGCTGGGTCTATTCTCGTGCCATCATGCAAATGCCAGATATCTCTGAAATGGCTTTCAGGATCCTCTATTGGGTCTCTGACATTTTTGGTCGACGGTTTTGACCAGTAAATACCTTAGCTTCATAACTAGGGGCCCGACGTTCAGGTTATTCCGACCAAGGTTGACCGGTGGTCACTGCGAGACTGATAGCTTCCTTGTGAGTAAATCATCTGAAGTCGGCATTTAGATGCATATGCGTTAGGGTTTTGATGTCAAGGGCTTGACTCTGTGATCTCTGCTGGATCGGGTGGTTCTACAGCGGAACCAGAGGTGACCTCCTGTTGGGTTGGGGTGATCAACCGTCAGATCTTGTTCTCACACCATCATATAAGTGTTGTCTGTCTCCAAAGTCTGCTGAATGCAACACTGTCTAGTCAACAGCTTGACCAGAAGTCAAAGGCTTGACTGTTTTTGATCATCTGCTGGATCAATTTCCTCTCTTTTCCAGATATAGGAAAATAATTTGTCAGTGAAATTGGTATTGAAATGGTCCAGGAAAAAAACCTGAATTTTTGAGTATCAGTCTACTGCATTCTGACTGAATTTCTAGATTTTTCACATGCTGCGGCTCGTGAAAATTGAGTTCGGTGGAGCCAACGACCTCAAAAAATTCTGAAATTTTTGCCAGAGGCCTAATTCTTCATGTGCATTTTAGTAGGGGGTGGCACACATTAGCATACATGCACAGTGGCAGGCGCACATTAGCAAAAATTGCTATGTGTGGTGCGTGTTCCACGACGTACCACGCACATCCCTTGAAAGTTTTTAAATTTCCAAGTTCCAATCCAAAAATTAGTTTGTTTCCTCTCTAAACCCCGATTTTCTCTCAACTTCCAAATTGAAAATTCAGTGTTTTTGCAAAAATGGCAGGAATCAGGATGCAATCGACCCCCCGAGACCCTGAATTCATCCCGAGCTATGCTTTAACTGAGCACACGACCCATCACAACTATTTTAGGACTCATTTTGGTGACCCAATTGCGGAAACATTTGCCATAGACTCCCATCAGTCCCGAGCTCATTTTGAGAAGGTGAGTTTTCAATGACTCGGCTCAATTTTTTGGCTTTTTTGATTTTTCAAAAATTGAGTTTTAGGCTTGTTTTGATGCATTTAGGCTACTGTTGACCTTGGATTTAGTGTTAGACAAGTACTAGGCTTGGGTATGCAAGTGGTTATCATGTCGGTTTTGTGAAAAATAGTGTTTTTGGAGCAGGTTTTGGTATGTGTGGCGCACATGACACCATGTGTGGTGCACATGACCTATCTGTAGCGCACATAGGGTCATGTTTGGCACATATGTCAATGAAAAATGGGCCAAAACATGCATTTTTTTGCCATTTTTTGAGGGATTATGCATTTTAGGCATGAATAGGTGCATTTCAGGCGGAGAGGAGGAGCTCTGAGCCTATGTGATTACTGTATTCATTTTGTAATTTTAGTCTAAAACTGACCTAAATTTTGTAATTTGCAGAGGGGGTGAACAATTGTTGGAACTGGCAGTATCCGTGGGATCAGTGAGTGGTACCCCCTATTGCCTCGGGAGATACGCGCCAGGGTGGATCAGAGTTGTTTTGGCTCATACATATCTTGCTTTACTAGTGCATAACAGAGGAGTAATAGATTTGTTATTACTACCATGATGGAGCGGTGGATGGATTCCACTCATACCTTTCATCTGCCTGTGGGTGAGATTGCTATCACCCCGAGTATCTTTGCCGGGATTACTGGGCTAGAGTGTGCTGGGCTGCCTCTTCCATTTGATGCCAGGCTGACATCGCCGCGTTGGGCATATGACACAATCTTTGTTTTGCTGGGTGTGTACCCTAATATGAGAGGTGGACATAGCATTTCATATGACTGGCTCCGGGAGGCAGTGCTGGCAAAGAGACTAGGCAGGACCATCTCTACAGAACAGTACACTCACAGCTTCCTACTATATGCACTGGGGTGTACTTTATTCAATGATGTCAGGAATAGTGTTCACATGTCTGTATTGTGGGCCCTTCATGATCTGGATGCTATTGGGTGATATGACTGGGGCAGCGCTGGTCTGGCTCACTTGATGCAGGGATTGGATTTTTGTAGTCGGTATTGTAGAGACTGTTTTATTGGCTGCTGGCAGGTCATAAGGGTAAGTAGAATTCTGTTGATTCTATTATTGTAACATCTGTCTGAGTCTCACTGACTGTGTATGTTGACCTTGTAGATCATGGCATATGAATTCGGGCTACTGCCAGAGCCTGAGGTTCCACAAGGATTAGCACTTGGTTTTCCTCGTTTACAAGCGTGGAGCGCACCACGTCGAAGACTTGATTACACGATGGACGAGCTGAGGGAGCACCTCAATAACTTAATCTGGGATTAGGTAAGAAGAAACAATTTAATTATCATTAAACTGTATTGAACTGGTTTGAGAAATACCTAGATAGGTTCTTATTTTCTCATTACTTTTTAGAACAGATGCGTCCCTACCCCTGGGACAATATGCATCCGAGGCTGGGATATTTGTCTAGTTCAATGCGTAAGGATGAGCAACATATGCTGTTGGAAAGTCCCAAAAGTAGACTCTTATATCTAGGAGAACGTGTGATAGATTGGCAGCTGGGGCCAGAGAGTCGTGTAGAGTCTGCTGCACCACCACGCGTGATGTTTTGGGCTTCATGTACTAATACAGACCCAAAGGTGATTATTGGGTTGACTGGTATACCCGGGCGGGAGCGCTTATCAGAGTCGCCAGTGGACTATCCAATCTTCATCCAGCTGAGATTACTGGGGCGCGTGGAACTATCTACATGTTGAGGTCAGCATGACAGAGCTGGCGGGTCTAGAGTCAAACCTGATATTTCCCGAGGTAGAGGTGGACGTCGGGGTTTGCCAACTATTGGCAGTTCTCGAGGTAGCGGTGCCTTGAAAAGATCTTGCAATTCTGGAGCTGATGCAGTCCCATCGGTGTCAATGTCGGGTACCCCAGAGGTGCCCCCAGGATATAAGCATCCATCAGACTTTATAGAAGGTCAGCTGATGTGGCCACAGAACCCCTTGGTCTTCACTTATGACAAGATGGGTCGTTTTTATGAGACCTCCTATCCAGTGCCAGTGAGGAGTGAGATTGAGTTCGATCCCCCATACACAACCCATGTGAGTATGCTTATTTTACCACACTTTGAACTTCAATGGTCTGACATGCATTTTGATCTTGCAGGTGCCTCAAGATGCCATAGCAGATGCTTCAAGGCTATTGATAGGGCTGCGCCGCTACCATATGTCTGAGATGTTGGATGTCCAGGTGGGTACCTGTTATGAAATACTTTTGCATGGAAATGCATGAATGCATGACTTATATGCCTATATGTTTATGTTTGTAGTCCAGCAGGAAAGTGGAGTGAGAGGAGCATGATTGTTTTGCTCAAATGATGGAGGAGAGGGACCGAGAGATTGCACGACTGACGGCGCATCTAGAGCGTTACAATATTGAGATTATCGACAGTCCTAGTCCTGAGGATGACCGCTCCGGGGAGGATGATGCATAGAGGCGATAAGACGTTAGGCTTCCATATGCATGGCATCAAAAATCTGTAGTTTCTATACTAGAATAAGATAATGCATTACAGACTAGCATTGCATGCCTAGTACGCCAAGGTTGTTACGTACAGACTGTAAAAATAGACAAAGGCTTATACTATGTGTCTTTTGAATTTGACAATGGAATCTAATGCTGTTTGCTGCTTATAAATACACCATGCTTATATGTTTATTAGCGTAACATAACTCATCTACTTTTCCTTGTAGAAATTAGATATACAATGACTCAGCAATCATTGTCAGCCTTCCGCGCTCTTTCCCGCCGTTGGGGAAATGATGAGTGGAGTTGATTGGTCAAGATTAGACTCCAATACCTGAGAACCTTTCAGTAATTCGCTATCCACAATGCTTTCTTGCATGCTGTTGCCCAATTCTGGGATCCAGTGGTCCATGTATTCCGGTTCGGGCATGTTGAGTTGTGTCCGATGTACGAGGAATTTACTGCTATCCTTGGAGTCACTTGCGAGATGTCGGCAATGTTGATAATGTGCACGTCAATCAGAGAGGCAAAATTGTATCTGATGAGGGCCTTTGACATCAACTTGACCACTGCAAGGTGTCTCTTAACTATAAAAGATTCTATAGATATCGTTGCTCTCTTCCAGCTATACGGACAGAAATCGATAGATACCCCTTCATGGCTAAGGGTAGCTGGATTTGGGTTACTGGCGCAATTATTGTTCATTGATCCATCCGGCCATGGGGATTTGCTGATCGGGCCTATCATAGACCAAATGATGTAGGGCCAAACCCGTTTTCCTATGATTGTAGCAGAGACGATCATTGTTCTGGATAAAGTGAAGCGAGGCCAGTCTGAGCGCTTCAGTGGGAGTCTGCTTCTTCTGTAGGTAAGAATTCTAAGCCGCCTTTATAGGTTTTCAACTTAGAAAAAGTACGTTTTCACCCTAATTTTTGCATGAGCTACCTTTTGTAAGGTTTTCGGCTCATCGGGCTGCTAATTTTGCTTCGGACCCTAGTTTTTGCCTGAACTACCTTCCTTGGGTTTTCAGTTTAGCAGGTCACTCTAACTTTTGCTTGAGCAGCCTTTTGCAAGGTTTTTAACTCAGTGAGCTTATATATGTATATTTTTATTTTTTTTTATTACAGATCTAGCTTCAAGAAAAGCTTGGGATCCTGGCGCTACCAACAGGGGACTTGCAGAGATACCTTCCTCATAGCCACATGTGGAGGGCTATGCCTTCGGTGAAGCAAGGACAATGCCATTCCAAGGCTGGATTGAATGGATGTGGACTCGATCTGAGAGCGAGATCATATGGAACTGTCCCTGGTGGCGTATACAGCATGTTACTATAATGACTTACATAGATTGTATCCCACTGCCAGGATTCAGGCGTTGCACGCACTACAGTCTTTCCAGGATCTGTTGTCAGTTTGGCCAACGACAGACCATACCTTGATTGACAGAGTTTGAAGGAGGAAGGCTGGTGCCTCGCTTCGTGGAACATGTGGAAAGGACTTGGCCTCGCTGCCGAATAGTGCTAGTGGAGATTCCCGGAGCTGGACTGGCCACTGATGATGAGTACAAGCTGTGGGTGCTGCGCCAAGCTTGAATCCTATACTATAAGATATTGTTAAGCAATAACATATAATAAAGGATGATAATGCTTTGTGTTTGCAACTAGTATTACTTAAGGCTAAGTTTATGAACATGCATTCCATTTGCATTAATAAGATTAAAGCATTTACATGAAAATGTTAAAACCAACACAGAAGTTCCAGATGCGCATCAGACTCAACCTCTGTTAATGACCAGCCTCATGTGAGATTTTTTGATCAACTATTTTAACGCTCTCCTTTTGCTTTTAAAGAGCTCTAACTTTTGCATGAGCTATCCAAGTGGATTTTCAACTCATCGAGCAAATGTTTTTCTTTTTGCCTTAACTTTTGCGTGAACTGCCTACGTAGGTTTTCAGCTCACCATGCTTTTTATTTTTTATTTTGCTTTTCTTTTTGCCCTCTACTCTAGATAAAGTACTTCTTTAGTCGGTCAAGGTTGACAGGTTCTGAGAATTCATTCCCTTCCAAATCTGAGATGCAAACAGTGCCTTTGGAGAGGATCTTTTTAACTAGGAATGGGCCTTCCTAGTTGGGCCTGAAATTTTTACGAGATTCACGAATAGCCAGTTTGACTTGCTTCAAGACCAGATCACCTTCCTGTATGGCTACAGGTTTAACCTTTCTGTTGAATGCATTTGCCATGCGCTTCTTGTAAAGCTGCAGGTGATAGAGAGCCTGCAATCGCTTCTCATCAATAGTGACCAGTTGTTCATACCTGGCCTTTTTTCCACTCAGCTTCTAGCAACTGAGCTTCTAGAATGATGTAAAGTGATTTTAGCTCCACTTCGATTAGCAATACGACTTCTATTCTGTAAACCAGAGGGTAGGGGGTAGCACCCGTGGGACTTCTTATAGTGGTTCTATAACCCCATAAGGCGAATGGCAACTGCTCATGCCAATCTCTGTAGGTCTGTACCATTTTGGCTAAGATTTGCTTGATCATCTTATTAGCCGCTTCGACCGCCCCATTAGCTTAAGGGCGATACAGAGAGGATCGATGGTGCTCAATCCCATAACTTTCCAGCAAGTCTGCAACTTGGGCCTGGAATTGCACTCCGTTGTCAGACACCAAGTGATGTGGCATTCCATATCGGCATATGAGATTCTTCTCTATAAACTTAGTAACCTGTCTTGCCCCCAGTTTACAGTAGGATTCTGCCTCCACCCATTTAGAGAAGTAGTCCATGGCTACCAATATGTACCGATGTCCATTAGATGCATTAGGATGAATCTCACTTGTGATATCAATTCCCTAGGCTGAGAATGGCCAAGGCATTGTCAAATTCTGCAATTCGACTGGTAGTAGGTGACTCAGATTTCCATGAATCTGGCATTCATGGCATCTTCGGACAAACTGTATGCAATCAGTCTCCATTGTGAGCCAAAAGTATCCTTGGCATAGGATTTTTCTGTAAAGTGCGAATCCATTCATATGGGCCCTGCATACACCAGTGTGTACCATTTCCATGACTGACTCAATATCCTTCCCCGATATGCATCGAAGCTGTAGACCATCTGTTGTTCTTCTATAAAGAACACCCTGATGCCAGGTGAAATTGGCTACTAGCCTGCGTAGAGCTGGCTTATCAATTCTGTTGGCTTCTTCTGGATAAGTTCCAGTTTTTAGAAAGTTCATGATATCTGTGTACCATGGGATTTCATCTGATGGGTCTAGCGTCATAACCCATTCTCCAAAATAGCAAAAAGTCCCCGACTGCTCAATGAATACAGGTCAAATTTAACTCTGCGGTTGCTCACAGACTGAAGCCAGTGTGGCCAAGGCGTCGGCCATTTGATTTTCTTCGTGCGGCATGTGAATAAATTGGCAAGAGCTAAAATTGTAGACCATCAGCGTCATGTATTCAGTATAAGGCTTAAGCCTTTCCTCTTTGATTTCCCACTCGGCCGTGGATTGGTGAATGATGAGCATCGAATCACCAAATATCTACACATCTTGGGTATCAATCATCAGTAATGCTTCTAACCCAAAGAGACATGCTTCATACTCAGCCATGTTGTTGGTGACTGAGAAGCTCAGCCGCTTTGAAAGCATTATTAGTTCACCTTTAGGAGTGATTAGCACAACTCCTATACCTGCACCCCTTCTGTTGACTGTGCTGTCAAAGTGCAACTGCCATTTCTGGACATTAACTGCCCCCAAGTGCTCATCTGGGAAGTCCAGTTCAA
>CANYBF010110398.1:0-20155 GCA_948192965.1 Dalechampia spathulata
CACACTGGATCAAAATGAATGGAATTCCTACGGGAATTATTATATAAATATTCTCCTGAGATGGGAGATGGATATAGAGTGCAGGGCACTCAGATAAATGGCCGCCTACGGGCGATGAGTACCGGTACCTATCGGGATCCAATGTGTGCGAAAGGAATGTGCACATTACAAGAAAACAAGAGTGAATGAGAGAAAGAGGAATGAGGAAGAATGTCGGGAGCATTTGCATTGCATTATTGCATGATATGTGAAATGCTCTGTTATGATGTGTAAGATGTATTACTACATGTTGTATTACTGTTTATATGTGTTTCTAGCACCATTGAGTTTTATCTCAGCGTTTGTCATTTGATGAACGTAGGTTCAGAGCTCACAGGGGAGCCATCAGGGAAGGAATAGAGGTCGTCAGCTGAGACAGATCGATCTCAACTTGATACGGGTCTTCTGCGGCAAACTCCAGCTCCTTTTGTGTCTGTGTAGCTAATGTGTATCTAGTATGGCAGTAGCACTGTATTTTGTATAGCTTTTAGTGGTATATTGTACGCACTCACTGTATGTATAACAGGGTTTATGTATATAAGATATGAGATTGCCTGTTTATGTTGATGTCTATGTTTAATTTGAGTGCATGAATGGTAATGATCTCGGGTAATAGTATGTGCATCACGTTGTTTCCGCAGCACAACCACCATTAGGCTTAGAACTGGTCCCCATACGACGTCGCATGAGGTATCCCTGGCGGTGCAGGCACTGGCCTCCTTCTAGGGGCTGCTGTCTGTGTCGCGGGAGCATGTCCTCCTGGGTATAGGCCGGGTGTGACACGTACGGTCGAACCACTCCTTGGTACGGCCTCCAGGAGCCCTAGACCCCTTACTTCCCCTGTTCGGTATGACCATACGGATCCCGTACGCCCATACCACTCTCCATTCTCCTCTTCTCACCCTCCAATACTCTCCTTAACCACCTGAAACACCCACAACACATACCAAACATGCATGCCATCATGCACACACCTCGCATACATACAAATACACATAGCAGCACGTCATCACGATGCACACACAGTCACAGAATACAGAGCACATACGCATACAATCATACCATAACATGTATACATATACGTATACATTTGAGCAATCATATACAAAAATACCAAAACTCCTAGAGTGTCAAATGCGTGTGTGACACAAATAGTGTTTTTAGATATAAATTAAAGGGAAATTACATTTCATAGAATAAAATAATATATAATAGTAATTATTTTATTATGAATCTAAACATAGACTAAAATTATAATAAATTATTACAATTATAGTATATTTTAATTATTTAAAATATGTTTATAGTTATTTAAGTTGTACCATATTTTTATTAAGTTTTTTAATTTATATTTATATGATAAAAATTTCAAAAATTTAATATTATTTCAAAAAATCTTTTGATTTATATAAATCTATGTTATTTAAGTCGTCATGTAAATTCAAAAGGTTAAAAAATAGTAAAATATTAAAAAATTTATAAATTTTTTTCCTCTTTTTACCTTTAATTATGTTGGAGACAAATATAAAAATATATATATATATATATATATATATAATTATGTGAATATAATTAAGGGAATTTTCACGAAAAAAATCTAAAATTGAAAAACTTTTATGACATAAATTAAAATATAATGATTTGAATAAAAATAAAGAAATTATAAACGTAAAAAGATCCAAACATTTGAAATTTTATATTTACATGAAATGATCTCTGGCAGGGGAATTATAATAGCATATTCTCAAGGTCGTCTTCTACATGATGAAACAATATTTGTAAGATTATATAGGTGGGAAAGGCAGGAAGAAAACAAAGCTTATGCTATACAAAGCTTTTCTCATGGCATAATGGCTATATTTGGACACCAATTTTGCATCTTTCAATTGCCCTGTTCAGGCAGTCATACCCCACCTTATGCATACCTCCAATTTTAGCCACCCTTTCGAAAATTCTTTATATAAACTTAATTATTTCTCATATATTATTTATCTAATAATAGTAAAAGGTTGTTTGCTATATATTTTGAAAGTATTTTATAATTCTGTTATAAATTTTTTAATTTTTAAAAAATTATCAAATCGAGTTAACATAATTATAAAAATAAATAAATTATTATTTTATTTATTTCTGCTTCCTGATAAAATTAAAATTCAAAAAGAAAAGGAATCGCAAATCAACATGGACAATGATCATTGTTACCTCCTCTCCTATTTTTTCTTCTTCTTTCTTTTATTTTTCTTATTAATTATATTGTTCATTATTTTATGTTTTTTGGTTGTTACATTTTTTTATCTTCATAAATATGTATAAATAAATAAAATATATATTGTATGATATATATAATAAATATATATAGATAAAAACAAATATCTATTAGTATGTTATATTGATTTATACATTTATTACAATAAAAATAGTATATAATAAAAATATAATAGAAAAAAAGAGAAGAAAAGAAAAGAATAGTAGAGAGAAGAAGAAAAAGAAGAGTGGTGAATGATAACACCAATAAATGATGATAAAAGTTAATATTTAATAATAAATAAATAAATATAATATAATATAATATTTAATAAAAATTAATATATATTATTAATATATATATATTCTTATATAAGAATATATGGCTTGATCCCTAATTATTATATCGTGTTTTGTCTTCAAATGAAAAAAATACGGATGTCGATTTCATCAAAAAATAAAAAAGTAACGTCGGGAAGGGGCGGCCCAATGGGCTTCCAATAGGCTGGGTCCAGCTCAGCCAACCCGATTTCTATGCTGTTTAGGGCCTCAAGGGAACGTCAGCGGAGTGGGTACCCCACCAACGACGCCGTACGAAGACCCGCAACCTCGGGAAGAAGCGTGCATGTTGAGAAACAAAAGAAGTGCTGGGTTTTGTTTTGTTTGGGATAGCATAATAAAAATTTAAAACGAAAAAAAAAGCTGTTTACAATTTGTAAAATTACATAAATACACCCATCATCACCACCGTTGACTTAGAAAAGAAATGAGGCCATGATGAGATCATCTCGCAAATCGGACAGCTAATACGGTGGTATGGTAGCAGTACATGAATTTATTGCCGACACGAAACCATGGGCTTGCCTTGGAAACAAAACACAACAAAGTTAAACTGAACCGTTAAATCCCATCCTCGTATCATTTTTCGGTTCCTTTCCTTCTTTCAAATCTCTCTCTCTCTCTCTCTCTCTCTCTCTGTCTCAAGCCTTAACATCTCATCATTCTCTTTCTACCATCAATAACCGAATTTACGAACGCATCGAAGGCGAGTGGAGAGAGACAGATCAGAACGGCTACACGAATAAGGTTCCGATAGTTATTACGAATCAGGTAAGAACTTTTCATGTATTTTCTTTGATTTTTAAGGTTTCCATCGGCGTGTCGTATTTTGTTATGATGCCGATTGCGGTTTTTGCAGATTGATAGCGTTTCTCCTTTTCTTTTTCCCCTAAATTTTTGAATTTTTGTTGGTGCGTGGTTTTTTGGCCGTTTGATTTTACAATTTTGAAATTCGGACGGTTTAGATTGGTTTAGTAATTTTTTTTGTTAGAGTAGTTGACAATGTATGAGCTGTAACCAACGTTATACTTTTTTGGATTCTTCGAGGAGGTACTTGAATTTGTTTCCTTTTGTTTTTAGTATGTCAATACTGCCCTTTTGCCTTGCGAACCCGCATCCTAGATTTCGTGGGTACTTTTAAGTAATTTTAAGTGGATACACGTGTACCGCGTATTTTTCACTTTCCCAATAAAATTAAATTACCATAACACCCTCGCGAGGCGTCTCAAGCTAATACGCGTGCCATTCATTCCTAGGTTTCTTGCGCGATCGGTCACAGGGTAAATTTGTCAAATTATGAACCAGTAGGCCGAGTTATCGACTAAACCGACTCGATAATACAAAGATATAACAGCGGAGAGACTCAATTATTTATAGCTAACTGTTAAGAAACGCATTATTCGATCTTCTCCGTTTCCCAATTATCTTCTTCGACAGGACGGAAATAAACTAACCCTAATTTTCTTTTGCAAGATTGTGAAGATGGGTTCCGAACAAAACGACAGCGCAAGCTTTCCTCTAACAGAATCGATTCTTTGCGCTAATGGGTGTGGATTCTTTGGCACCGCAGCAAATATGAACCTTTGCTCCAAGTGTTACCGCGATTTTCGTGCGCAGGAAGAACAGGCTGCCTCGGCTAAAGCCGTAATGGAAAAGACGCTCAGCATCAAGCCCGAATCAGAAAGGGTTATTCTTGACGATGATAAACACCTTGAGGTAGTTGAGCCTGCCGCGGTGGAGAAATCGTCATCTTCATCTTCTGAAACGTTACAGGTGGCTGCCGCTGCTGGTGACCAAATGGAGCCGCCTAAGGCGGCTAATAGGTGCTTTTGCTGTAATAAAAAAGTGGGCTTGACTGGATTTGTATGCAAGTGTGGGCGTACTTTCTGTGGGAATCATCGGTACCCGGAGAATCATAAATGTTCTTTTGATTTCAAACAAACGGGAAGAAATGCGATTGCTAAGGCTAATCCAGTCGTCAAGGCTGATAAGGTTGAAAGGATCTGATGGTGATCACAACATGAAACCTTTGTTTGGATTGGTATTCTTGATGATGGTAGCTTCATTCTCAAATTATTAGGTCTCATTGGGATTATAGGTCACTAGTGTTTAGTGGGATAAAAGTTTACTCTTATATTGTTGGTTTGGCTTAAATGTTAGGTGGGATTGGGCGGAGGCGAAAGATGCTTGTTTGTGTTGGGGAAGTGGTGGTTAAAAGGTTTGATTCCATAATAAAAATGGATATCACTGGATTGTTTGTTTTCTTTTGAAAGCTTTCCGCTTCCGTCTTTCTGTTCTTATGGCGTTCATCTAGTTAATTGTCTATATTTATTATTATATACATGCTTTGCTTCTCTGTTTGTTCGAATATCAGTTTATTTCCTTGCATGTTGTATTATTTTACTGCCCGACATGTGCAATCATGCATATCCACTGGCATTCGAGCTGAAGGTTTCTAGTATATCATGTTGGAGAAATGCATGTGTTTAATTCAAAATGTGATGGATACTGATGTTGTTGCTTAGTACTGGTGACATTCAGCTTGTCATTATGGAACCACCGGATCCTACTTCCTCTGCTCTATTTCATGCCTGTAATGTATTGATCTGGTGCGGTAGCTTGTACCTTGATTGCTGATTTCTTTTACTGTCTGGTATGAGTAGGGGCAAGCTGAAAGTGAATTGCGTCACGGTGGGTTGTCTGTAAAGTAGAAGTATGGTTAATGATATTTACTAGGATTATTCTTATTCAATGCCAGGCCGTTTATACCTTAACTTCGGGTGCTTTCGAGCTCAATTGAGAAGGTTAGGCAGGAAGGAGTAGACGGGGAAGGAAATTTACAGAACCATTTAGTTATTTTTATAATAAGCATTATTTTATTAAGTTAAAAGCGATCATCAGAAGTTTGATCATAGATATGGAATTGACTTTGATATTTATCGTATTTGACGAAAGAAAAGTTAAATCCCAAAGACCTAATACATATCCCTTATTGCAAGTGTAAAGAACTTCATGCATAACATGTACTGGGCCAAGAGAGAAAAGGCCATGAAGCATGGGTATGGCCGTTCCAGTTCTGTCGTCGTCTTCATGATGTGATACGGAATCATCATCTTTTAATAAAGGTTTGTTTTGCGAAGTTGATCACTCGTGAGTTCGCCTTCCCTATGCTTGTGGCAGCAATGGAGGCAGAATCAATAATAATGTCATGAGCCAAGACAGACATAGATGAGGGTGTGAAGCTCATATTCTAAGAGCTAAGCTGATTGTTTTAGCCTTGGCTTCATTTGAATCGGTATTTTTATGGGACTAAGAACTTCATATGATAATAGGATGTATTTGGTAAAATTAATAGTTATAGAAGTGATTAGTTATTTAATAATTTTTATTTTATTAGTATTTAACTGTTGAATATCATTTGTCAATATTTAGTTGTTTAAATATTAATTTTAAATTAAAATAATCAATAATAATAATGTTTAAATTAATTATTGAATCAAAAATATTTAAAATAAATAAAAAAATAACATCCAAAAATAAGAAATCAACAAAATTTATTAACCCATATCATAAAATCATATTATGTGATATTTTTTAAATATATAAAAAATATAAAAAATATACTATAAATATATTAAAACTTTATGCTAGATATATGAAATATGATATTTAAAATGCAAAATTTTTTTGACACATAATTGATAAATTTATTTTTATATTTTTAATTATTATTTGTTTCATATATATTTTAATGTTTAGTAATTTTAGACATGTTTTATGGCTTTCTACGATGTTAAATATAAGTAAATTTTTATTTTATGATCATGTATATAAAATAAAATACATGAAAAAAGAAGTCTTAAAAATATAAAGTATAGTAAATTAACCAGTAAAATCAAAATAAAACAAGTATTATTGTAAGTTTGCATGTAAGATGTGATTTATATCTTTATTGATAAATAAATATAAGGTGAAAAATCTACCTTTCTTGCTTATATTATATTAATCTGCTCGTTGATAATATATTGATCAGATCTGTTGAAATTTATTGGTTTGCGGATGGTTTAGCCTAACCGGGCTCAACATGGGATTAAGAGTTTATAACTTGCTACTCTGGATAAGATTGTTGTTTGATACATTAATAGAAGAATCAAGTTTGCTGCAATTCAGTATCCAGACTTAGAAAATCATTTCTGTATGAATTCATTGTAGATCAAGAAATGTACGATATGGGTTTAGTTATATGCGAAACCTTCTTATATTTATTGATGCATGATTTTGACACCTGCAGATATATGCATGCATGCAGATGGCAGTTCCATATAGAGATCTATGCATACTGTAAATTAGCGTGCAAAAGGGTAATTAATACCTGTTCATATCATCTCAAATTTAATGGATTACAACACATCATAGATGATTAGCTATTATTGATTTCGAACTTTCCTTGTACATATTAACGTGTTAGCTAGTTTTGGTTACAATATCGAAACAATCATGTCTCTCTCATGTGAATTCTCGCCAACCTCCTGCCATTCATTGCAATCTAATTGCTGGAGTTCTCTAAATAACAAAAAAGGAAAAGAAAGACCTAAATCTTGCCATCTGCAGACTGTGCTTGCTAAACTAATAAGAAAGTCCAAGCTATAAAGCGTTGTCCAAAACTTATTTATCGTTCGTTTACTTCTGAACTCCCCATCTATTTCATAACAGATATTGACAACAGAAATGATCGGTACCAGAAATATGAAAACAAGTGAACTGTCAATTAGCTTCGACGACATATGGAGATGGAGTACGGTTAACCTATCGAGGATCAAGAAACCAGGTGGACAATGCAGGAAGTTGCATGTAGAAAGACATGATGAAAAAAAACCCATGAAGAAGAAGAAAGCACAAGTATGCTGTAAGTTCATACATATATATTTATATATATATATACATACATATAATATATATATATATATATATATATATATATATATATATATATATATAGAGAGAGAGAGAGAGAGAGAGAGAGAGAGAGAGAACGAGCCAATTAATCGATCAGCGTCGTCAAGAATAAAGGCAAAAAGGAAAAGTATAACAGAATGTAACAAGGAAAGAGAGGTCAAGCAAGCTAGTACAGAGAATCTGAGAATGTTTCTGCTTTATTTTTCATCATGCCACAGCTTTCTGATCCCTTATTCTAATGGCATAAAAGATAAAGAAAAGAACGGAGGGGGGAGAATGTGACAGCTTTTCATGGAAAACTTTCATGGCTTTGTATCGCAAAGGAATTAGTTCAGAGCAGTGCACGTGTAAGCCAGTACACATTTTTTTCCTCCATAAACAAACCCTAATAACCCCTTCCCAATGAAACACTGACAGACACTCAAACTCCATGCCCATACCTTCTTCCTGTTCCCCCATCATACATTACAAAACTGTCACTTATCCCTGCAACCTTCGTTCAATTTATCTTTGACCTCATAATCTTGTCAACGACAGCAATAATTGAACACTGTGAAGCTTTAATATTTTAGTACAGATATAACCCATCATGTTTGGATGTTCCTTTGCTTGCAACAGTTTGAAATCTATAGGAGTAGAGAGATTACGGGTATCATGGGGAAAGCATAATCAGTTTGGTATCCCTTTTTTCTTTTTCTGGTTACAACAATGTAGTATTTCTTCTATCAAATTCAAAGAAAAGAATCCGCAGTATAGAAGGACTGACTGCAATTCGACATGAGAATCATCTAAGTAATTGTTACTAGCTATTGTTTTCGGCTGCTGTTTGATTGTTCTTTAAATTGAGCCAAAATTTGCAGCCTTTATTGACATGAAATCAAACTGGTTTGGAACGCTTTAGATGTATAGTCCTTAATTCAATCAATAATCAGGCATAAATTGATAAGCTAAACGTCATCATCAAATACAAAGAAAACAAAAACAAAAAAGGAACGATAAGAGAGAGAAAGAGCAAAGGAAACCTGAAAAAGCTAAACAACCCAAATTCTTTGGCTACAAGTCTTGTCATCTCTTGATCATAACTAAGCTGAATGTGATAAGAAAAAGATCATACTATCTGAACTACTACACCTGCCACTTGAACCAAGATTTTCTGTTTTTTTTCCTGTTAGTAAGGAGGGCGACCGGTAGCCCAATAAGCCTCAGTTGGAAACTGCATAGTATTGATAAGATTAGGCTGTAATCCTTGAAAAACCTGCGGGTTTGCCTCTCCTAAAGCTTGATGCTGCTGATTTTGTTGCTCTCCGACCGCTCCTGGTGACCCAATTGCACCTCCTTGCATAGGTAATTGTGGGTCATCCTCTTCTAGCGGAAGCCTTTCATAAGCAGCGTTGCTAAATGAAGCAGCCATAATCACAACTGGACCTGAAGCGGTAAGTGCGCCCACAACACTTCCACCAACAACTTGCCCTTGTCCACCGGATAAATATATAGTCAAACCGCTCGCGGATGGCGGTGCAGGCGGTGGCAAGAATGATCCGGCTAAAGATAAAATCTCAAATCTACCATTTAAAGTAACAACAGCACCTGGTGAAGCTGGCTGTCTTAGTGTTACATTAATTACCGTTCCAGTTCCACTCATGATAGAAACCCCTCTTTGTCTCCTTCTAGCAAATACCGCTACACTTTCAACAATATCACATCCATCTGCTACCTCCATAAGGTGAGTTCGTAGGGCGTTGGCGCTATCACGATTGATGATGATGGGTGGTTTGGGTTTGTTCTTGGATCCAGCTGGTCTACCTCTGGGTCTTCTAGTTATGTCTCCTTGATGACCAGAAGGGATTCCGTCTATGCCATCGCTGTTGTTTCCATCATCGTGCTCACGTTTATGAGACTTGTTTAGGGCAGAAACGGCGCTACTGCTTATCTGCTCATCTTCTAAATTCTGTTGTTGATGATGAGAGAATTGGTGGTGCAACTGGAAATCTCTCGTGTGGAAAGGAGGTGGAAGAGAATGGCCATGAGCCGTTACTGGATCCATATTTCTCTCTCTCTTTTCTCTCCTTGTTTTGACTTAATCTCTGTGTTTCTTTTCAAAGTACCGAAAAGCTCTCTACACGCATAAGAACAAAGATCTAAAATCTCAAGAAAGAGAAGGGGATAAACAAAGGGAATAGAGCACTGAATTAGGTCTAAAGGTGACAGGTGAAAGGAGAAAGAAAAGGGAAGGAAGGCAGAGAGGAAGGAGGAGGCAGAAATGAAAGAAAACAAGTTGATACTATTGGGGCGGCTACTTTGTTTAGCTTGGTTAAGTGACAATTGGGTAATAGCTTAGCTTAGCTTATTGTTGCTGGCTTATGCTTGCCAAGGAAGAGAGGGAAAGTATGAGTGGATTTTTGGTGTCAACCACCAAATTCTGACTTTTGAACTTCATTTCCCTATCATTCATATTTGAATGTACTTTGACATATCCAAACTCAGCAATCCACATCTCTTTACATTCAGCAATCTGTCTCCCCTTATTCCTTCTCATTCATTGCCTACACCACATTTTCGATGCCTTCTTATTATTCATGTTCTTGTTTAAATGTGTTTTCAACGGATAATATGAAGTAAATAGTAGAAAATAGTTTTAAAAAATTCATAAAATATTAAAATCTCTTTTCGAAACGATATTTAGAATAATATTAGTCAAAACACTATTTTTCTCGTCTAGATTATTTGATAATATAATTTTAATACTAATTTTGTATGTTTAAGTAATATTTCATTAAAAGTTACTTTGATTAAATATTTTAATTAAATATTTTGATTTTAAAATATCATATAAACAATCAACTATTAACCAATAATATATAATGAGTATTAAATAACCGATTTTATCAACTCTAATTAGGAAAGAAAATCAATATTTATTGTAAACTTCATTTAACCACAAATGGAATAATTTTGAAAAAAGGTTTAATTGAAAAGAAACAATAGAAATTGCATAGTTTATTGGGGGGATGTTGAGGTTAGAAAGAGACAGAGGTGTATTATGATTCATCACAATCAAATCATTTAAATTAATCCTTACCCATTTCTTTCAATCATTTCATAGCCACATTTATAGAAAGCTTTTCCACTATAACTTCACTTCTTAACTTAACTACATACTCCACACACATATACATGTATATGCTTGGTTGGGAATATATTTGAAAATTTTAATGATTTATTTAATTGATATAAACTATGTTCCAGATCTTATAAATATTTCGATTGCAATGAATATGATTCTATAATTTCAATCTAATTAGTTTTTAATAAATTAATATTTGTAATTTTTAAGCATCATTCTAATAAGATAAATACTAAAAAAAATCATGTCTTTTTGTAAATATGATAAATCGTATTATAAAAAAATTTATTTTGAATAATTAAAATGTCTATCAAATATATATTCCAACATGAGAGGGCACAAGAGGAAAGGAAAAATAGGACGAGGGTATGTCCCCACCATAGTCTCTATGTCCCCTCCATCACTCCACGTTCTCTCTTCTATTTCTATTTTTATTAGTAATTTCTTCAACTCTCATCTTTTTGTTGGTCCTTATCTCCATTACTTTAACTTCCCACCTCATCCCCATCCCCTTAATTTCATTCAAATACTATTTGTTTAAATCTTTCTACTAATCTTTCATATGTATAAACTCAAACTCGAGCTTTGTTTTCGATATTAGAAGTAATTCTGTATGAATCAAAAATAAATAATATAAAAAGTATACAAATTGATGAATAAATTAATAGAACTAATCATTTTAATAATCAATGAATTCATTTGAACGAAAATAAACGTAGAGACGAAGAAAGGATCAACCCTTTTGATAGGGAAGAGATGACGAGAGAGCAGGGGAAAATGAGATTGGAAGATTGATGACTTCCCATGCACGAGCAAGTAAGTAATCAAGTGACAGACATTTCAAACCCCACATCGACCAATCTATTCCTCTGAAAATGTTAACGTTAAACTCCCAAATGATCTGCAAACGTGACACGTGTCTTCTCCTCCCAGCTCCCATGGATTTTCATAGTACTTCTCATGATGAGTTCTTACGTTGTAATAATATATTGGATGGATCTATAATGGGCGTAAAGTATTAATATATATAGCTTTTTTTATATTTTTTATTAATTAAATGAAGTTTTAATACATCGAATTTAAAATTTTCAATTATTAAAATTAATATATTATATAAGATAATTAAAATAACGCTATATGATTAGTTCCACTTGTGAAAATGATTTATTATTATAGTACTTTTCTTTTCCCATAATAGAAAAATTAAGAATGAAAATACGAGGTCCTCTTGGAGATTGGGTTGAAGGGTATCTTTTTAACCGGATCTAAAATGGTTATGGACTAACAATTGGCTACAATTATTTAATTGAGAGGGTATCCAATGATATGCAAATGATAAGGTTGTCTCTCTAATTAAATATATAATTAAGCTATAGTTTCATGTTAATAAATTCCTATGAAATAGTTTATATCAAGTCTTGAAATAGATATTAAATAAATTTAATCAAAATTTATAATAATAATAATAATAATAATAACAATAATAATAATAATAATAATAATAATAATAATAAGAGTTTGGATAATCTTAATGAATAAAATTGTTGGTTTCTCAAGTAATATGCTCTTTGTCGGCTTGAACTCATCACTTTCCCCATTTTCCATTATCATGGGTGGCGGCCCCTCCTTCCTTCCCATTCACTCCGACACCTATTTTTACAAATTAAATTCAATATTTTTTATCATAAAATAAAATATTTACCATAGTTTTTCATTCGTACAATGTTAATGATACTTTCTTCATTTTATTTTAATTATTACAAGAAAATATTTTGTTTCAAAATATTTTTTCTATTAATTAATTTTCTCATATGGGTATTATTATTCAATAAAATATTTATAATATCAATGAAATATTCACGATTGAAATGAAACGAAAAGATATATAATAAGATGAAGAAATCAAGTAATTAAAAGTGATAATTAAAGTTGAGAAATGGGTGTTAACTTGTTTTAGTTGAAGTTGTGATGTTGACTTAATAGTTTAATTTTGTTAATGAAGGCAATGATAATGAAGTGCTAACTATACAATAATTAAATATGAATTTGGATTTGGATTTGTATAATCTCTTGTTTAATACGTAAATTAATTTGGACAGGACATGTGGGACATCCATTATCATATAATTAATATCCTATTAATTAATGAAAGTCACGTAAAAGTACGATAATTATATAAGATACGATTTATAGTGGTTCGACACAACTCTTTTCCTACGTACACATTTTCCTAAGTCTCAATTTAGGGTTTTACTAAAATTAATCAACAATACAACAAAAGAATTCTTCAATAAAAATCAAATCCCTAATGTTTTCAGGTTCATACTCAAACCTTTACAATAACAATCAATACTCATAGTATTCAACTCTCAATTACAACAACAATGCCCTAGCATTAATCATACATCAAACCAAGGTTACAACAGAAATGCTTAGGTTATGAAACAATGAGAAAGAAAGAGAGATTGAATCAAAATGTAAGCAAGAATGTGATTCTAACAAGATTACTTACTTAAGAAAGCTAATATCAACAACAAAGAAGCTCTACATAGATGTTAGAAAAGCAATATCACTGTCAATCTTATGAAATAGATCCGTTAGAAAGGTTTTAAAATCTTTCTACAAATGCGCATACGACCATATGAGTTCCTAGTACACTAGTACCTCTTCTTAAAACACAATTCAAATTTGTGTTGAATGGTTGGTACGACCGTACCACCGAATTGGTATGCTTGTACGAAGCTCTCAATAACTTTTACAACCAAAACATAAAATATGGTACGACCATACCAAGATCGGTACGCCTATACCAGGCACACTTTGACAAGTCAAACAAAGTAGGATCGGTACGGTCAATCGTATGCCCGTACCACTCGAAATACCACTATGGTACGCCCGTATACGGATCTTGTACGCCTGTACCACCATCATTTTTAATATTTTAAATTAAATTAACTTAAATTGATTTAATCAAAATACAAGCATCAAAATCATGGATCTAACAATCTCTCCTTTTTGATGTTAACAATCAATTTAAGTTCGTTTTACAAAAACATGCTCAAATTATTAATTTTGAAAATCTCCCCCTTTATTTTAGAATTAATGCAATTCAATTCACATAATTAGAGTTAATCACAATTCATTAATCTAAGTCATAAAGGAAATGCATAATCAAAGCAAAATAAGATCAAAATAATAAATGATCAGAGCAATAAACGATAAAAATAAGCATCAGATCAATAAGAGAACAATGAAATAAATGAATACATCAAAGTCAATGAATCATAGCAATAGAACTAAATACATCAAAGTCAATTAAAAGTCAACGCACCTAAAAGTCAACTAAATAACTTTGAACTAACCAACTAAAACATCTAAAACATCTCCCCCTTTGTCAATATCAAAAACACTCATCAAGGTGAAGAAGGAGGGATAAAGGGATATAATAAGGTGTTGATGGACTCAAGTATGGCAATGGTGGTAGCCTGGAAGTCCTGACACTCCTAGGTGTGTTGAAAAAGTCACTAATCAATAGAATCAAAACGCTGATCAAAACTATCAAAACGACGCTCAAAGCCATTAAGGTGAGTGTTGAGCACGGTAAACTGCTGGGTGATCAGATCAGCAAGAGATGTAATGGTAGCAACAGTAGGATCAGTAGTAGTAGAATCAAGAATAGCAGCAGTGTCAGAAGCAACACTAGAATAGGATCCATCCTCAGACTGTCTCTAGCATTTGCAGTTTAGGGTCGCTTGGCGTCTAGCGTCATCTTGAGGGGAATCAGTGCAGGCTCTAAGCTTTGGAGAAGTGTCATTTCGTGCGTACTCTGTGCCTTCTGGAATAGGCACTTATATATGTCGATAGATCTCAGCAGCCTTGGCACCATATAGTGCCACTGTGTCATTAGGAAGCCCCAATGCTAAAAGATGCTCCAAGCATCATTTGATGTACTCTGTATGAATAGAGTACTCATTGACACGATTTAGCTCATTGAGCATGGAATGCTCAATGAATGACATATATGGATTAGGGCTATCAAGTCCAGGAGTAGGAGGGTTAGCCGGAAAGGCTTTAAGGAAATGGCAGAGTTGGTGAATGTGAGGTCCAAAAAGAATAGCACGACCTGGTAATTTCAATCTGCCAGCATCGCAGAATGGGTCCTATAACCAGTGACCAGACTGAATGAGTGTACCTGTAACTCTACAGTAAAGAAAAATCAAGTCAGAGCCAGTGATAGTGTCATTCAACTCTGATTGCCCAAAGATAAGATAGGTGATCAGCTGATGATAGTAAAAGAGAGCGGGGGATTTCAGACAGGAGGCTTTCAGCCTCAAAGGATGGAAAGAAGCATTGAGTGCGATCTTCTTCTAGAATTCATTACGGTCAAAAACTGCAGATTTGGCTTTTGCAATGCCTTCTGTAGGAAAATCAAAAATAGCATTAATTTCAGAAGAAGAAAGGCTAAAGTATTTGCAAAAAGTTTAAAAGAGTAATTGTAATGCTGATCAAGTTTAAACTTCTGTAAAAACTCAAAGGTTACAGAGTCAATGGACTTATTGTCCAAAAAATCAAAGTTTGACCAGTCGACATTAACGAGAAAATGTCTAACATCGACCTCAAGTCTGACTTTTTGAAAAGTCAGAATTCACATAAAATGACAAAGTGAAAAATGTTTTTCAAAAAGAATACGTTGTCAAATAGCGAAAATAGGATAATTAGGACGTTATGAAGGATTACTGTTTGTAGAAACACGTTTACCCTTGTCTTGACTTCGAGATGAAGAGCCACTATGTGAACTACCTCATGATTTCATTTTGCAAAAACCAAGAATTTTTAAAAAATCAAAATTTGTCAAAAATTCGACAGAATTTTGAAAATTCATAAATTTTCAAACATAACAGAATTGAACCAAATTTGACACATAATATAGTAGCATAATTTGAAACAATACACTCTAAAAGACTACACCCTAAAAGTGAATAAAATAATCAAAAAAAATAAAATAGATTTGAATGGAAAAATCAACAAAAAGAGTGAAAAATCAAATGAAACCCTAAAATTTTGACGTGTACAAATTAAAAATCAGGAGTAGACAAATGGGAAATGTGATTTTGAGTTGATTGGGACTGGTTTAGGGTGATTTGGTTGAGATTTGCTTGAAAAATCAAAGAAAAACTGAATGAATGGTGAAAACGGCAGTGAAAAAATTAGGTTAAATTTGGGATTTTGAGTCGTGTATGGGCGTACCGATTCTCGTAAGGTCATATCGCTCATGAAATTTTGAAATTTTAAGAGAAATGTATCGCGTATAGGCGTAGGGATCCACATACGACGGCATCAATTTCATGCCTTATACACGTACCAGCGTACAAACTTTGGTGTATGGTCGTACTATCACTTTGGCAGATTTTGGAAATTTTGAACATTTAGGCGTACGGGCGTACCAAATACACGTATGGTCATACCAGCCTATTTTTGAAAAATTTTAAGAATTTTGAAAAAACTGAAGACGTACGGGCGTATTGCACATGACGTACGACCGTATAAAGCATTTCGGTAGAATTTTGAATTTGGACTTGAAGAGCCATACGGGCATATGCGGTTCATGTATGACCATATAGGGACTGAAAATTAGAAATTTTAAGGATTTTTAATATTTTTCCTGAAATTTCCTAGAGTCCACCATACATTCCTACTTCAAAAATGATCCATCTATTATCCCTAAATCATATTTAATGAAGTTTAAACATTCTTCACATATGGTTTTTGTAAAAATATCTGTAAATTGGTGAGTTATATCAACGAATTCTAATATAACTTTCCCTTTTTACACATTATCACGTAAGAAATGATGCCTAATGTCTATATGCTTACTCTTAAAATGTTGTAAAGGATTCTTAGATAAATTTATGATACTAATATTATCACATTTGATAGATGTACATGACACATAAACATTATAATCTCTCAATTATTGTTGAATCTATAATACTTGAGTATAACAACAACCGACAGAAATATACTCAGCTTCAGCAGTAGACAAAGAAACACAATTTTATTTCTTGCTAAATCAAGAAACCAAACAATTTCTTAAGAAATGACATGTTCCAAATGTACTTTTCCTACCTAACACATTTCCAGCAAAGTCAGTATTAGAAAAAGCAATCAAGTCAAATGAAACACTTTTAGGATACCACAAGCTATAATGCATAGTAGCAATCAAGTATTTGAAAATCCGTTTTACTGCACTCAAGTGAGATTCCCTAGATGATGCTTGAAAATGAGCACACATATACACAGCAAACATTATATCCGGCCTAGAAGTAGTTAGATAGAGCAAACTACCTATCATACCTTTATACTTCTTTTGATATACCTGTTGGCCATTTTCATCCAATGAAAGCTTAATTGTAGTGCTTATAGGCGTTTTGCTTACTTTAGCATCATCCATTCCAAATTTCTTCAACATCTCTTGAGTGTACTAAGAAATACTTCAATTCTCCCATCCTACTCATCTTAAATTCTCCCTACATACACTTAGAGAATTCCTTGTACAACTCTTCATTAGTAACACCAAATATAATATCATCAACATATATTTGTATAAGCAAAATGTCATGTTTATAATTCTTAATGAAGAGTGTGGTGTTTACTTTGCCTTTTTCAAAACCATGATCAATTAAAAAAGATCTCAACCTATCATACTATGCTATAGAAGCTTGTTTAAGTCTATACAAAGCTTTAGTAAGTTTAAAAACATGGTTTGAAAAGTTAAAATCTTCAAAACCAAGAGGTTGTTCAACATAAACTTCTTCTTTAATAAAACCATTTAAAAAAATACTTCTAACATTCATTTGAAATAGTTTGAAATTCATATGAGATGCATATGTCAACAACATCTTAATTGCTTCTAATCTAGCAACAAGTGAAAAAGTCTAATCATAATCTATGCCTTCTTCTTGATTATATCTTTATGCCACTAATCTAGCCTTATTCCTAGTTATAACACCATCTTCATCTAACTTGTTTCTAAATACTCATCTAGTACCAATAATAGAAGCATTCCTAGGTTTAGGTACTAAGGTCCAAACTTTATTTCTTTCAAATTGATTAAGTTCATCTTGTATAGTAATAGCCCAATTCTTATCATTTAAGGCTTCACTAATGTTCTTAGGTTCTATTTGAGATATAAATGCAAAATTGTTATGAATGTCTTTAAATTGAGAGCAAGTAGTTATCCCTTTGGATGTTTCACCTATAATGAGCTCCTTGGAGTGCCCTTTCAGAAATTGTCAATCTTTTGGAAGATTGTGCGAGATTGTAGTAATGGTAAGGTGAGGTGGAAGTTCATTGCATTCTTCCTTTTCAACAACCTTAGGGATCACTTCTTGTTGGTTTTCATATTTCTTTCCTTGTTCCATCAGTATACCTATATCATCATCAACAAGATCCTTTCTTGGACCAAGGGGGTTAGTTTCATCAAAAGTAATATGCATTGACTCTTCAACAACCAAAGATTGTTTATTGAAAACCCTATATGATTTACTAGATGTTGCATATCTAAGACATAAACCTTCATCCGTCTTAGGATCAAATTTTCAAGATTATCCTTGGTATTTAAAATATAGCACTTGCAACCAAATACTCTAAAGTATAAAATTCTTGATTTTCTACTATTCCATAGCTCATAAGGAGTTTTATTTAAAATAGGTCTCAAATGAACTCTATTTGAAATATAACAAGCGGTATTAACCGCTTTGGCCTAAAAGAATGAAGGTAATTGATACTCGTTAAGTATTATACATGTCATATTACAAAGAGTTCTATTTTTCCTTTCAACTACCCCATTTTATTGAGGAGTTTTAGGAGATGAAAAGTTATGATCAATGTCATGCAAATCATAAAACGATTTAAAGTTTTCATTTTAAAATTCCTTTCCATAATCACTTCTAATGGATAAAATGTAATATTCCTTTTCATTTTGCATTCTCTTGGTTAAAGATTGAAAAGCATTGAATGCATTATCTTTATGAGCTATAAATGAAACCCAAATAAATATAGAGTAATCATCAACCATAACAAGTGCATAATGCATGCCTCCTAAACTAGCAATTCTAATAGGTCCAAGCAAGTCCATATGAAGTAATTGAAGGGGTTTAAATGTTCACTACAAAAATCAAGTTAAATAGCGACGGAACTTTACCGTCACTATATAGGAATTTTTCGTCGCTATTTGGTATGGCGACGGCAATATCGACGGTAAAATTCCGTCAGTAAACCATTTGACCCTAAATTTATGATGACAGATTAGCGATGGATTAATAACAGAAATAATTCGTCGCAATTTAGCAACAGATTAGCGACGAAATTCATCTATCACTAAATTGCGACAAAAATTTGGTCTTTAATTTTATAGGTATTTAACGACGGAACTGATTCCGTCGCTAATTTCGTAGCTAAATAGCTACATAATTCAGTAGTTATTTCCGTCACTAAGCTTAAAAATTAATTGAATTTAATTTTTTAATATTGTAATATTTTAATATTTTTTTACAATATGAAAAATTGGATATAATTATAATAAAATTTTATATGAAGTTATACTTGAATTTGAATTAAAATTTTAATACATAAAATTATAAAAAAAATTAATTTTGTTAAAAATTCAGCAGAATTTCCTCTGTAATATGAAGATCTAATAATTTGATACATGTTAAAACAACACTTCTATAATTATCACATCAATCATTCAGAAACTTCTCTGAAGTCCACAATTCAATCTAAATAATCATAACTTCTCCAAAGTTCACAATTCAATCTAAATAATCATAGTACAACATCATTAAAGTTTAACAAAACAAATGAAAAAGTAAAGTAAACAAAATAACAAATTATAACATTATAAAGTAATACATCATTAAGGAGCATCAGTACCAAGATCTGGTGCAACAGAATTAGGAGGAGCAGCTGCTGATGGTGGAGCATAAGTATCAATTGCAGTAGTGGCGTCACCAGATGGAGCAGAATGGTCTGGCTGGGAGGAAGATGGTGCAGATACAGTCTGATCAACTCGTAACTGCTGTACAACTCGATCATACAGTATGGGGATCTGTGCATCTAATGCATCACGTACAGCATCACGAATCTCCTGTCTAATAGCATCATCTAAATGTGGTTGTGAATGAGTAGAACCTCCAGGTGCTCCACAAGCAGATGTGCTAACTGATGACCCACTATAGTAGCTATTAGCCTCTAAACCTATCCCATAAATGCGTCCCTTCGAGGCCCCACCTACAGCGTCTAGGTATATACGGAGTCATCTATGATGTCATTTTGTTGCGTTGCTGCCTCCCGCATATGTGTCACCCGATCCTAATAAAATTATATAATACAATGACATTAATTTGAATTGCATAAATTAAAATGATATTATTAAAAAATTTATACTTACAT
>CANYBF010110439.1:0-16470 GCA_948192965.1 Dalechampia spathulata
GTAACAGATTGTGAGCATAATATTAAAACGCTGCCGTATTGCCTTCTCTAGAATCATCTAGGCTTCTTCCATACGCTTCTTCTCTTCTTTGACAGCTGCTTTACAATTTCCCACGTCTTCATTGATTGCTCTGACGTTCTCCTCTCCCGTAACAGTTTTGCTTCCTCTTCCCTCTTCTGTTCCTTCATCCTCTCCGTTTCTCTCTGCTGTAACCGATTGGTTCCTTCTTTCATCCATTGCTTTCTTCACACATTTGTTCTAGTTACCGCTCTGTTGTCAGGTGTCTTTGACTGGACATTTCTTATGGCAAGCAACGCATGACGAGTAAGCTTCCCACGTTGTTGTTCTAGTCCGTTCGAGTCTAGTATTTCAGGATACTGTTAACATCTGCTATCCATTAACTTATAAAACTGGTTAGCTAAAGGAGCAACGAGCATACAGGAACAACAACCTAGGATGAATCATAATTACGCTCCCTCACGTCTGGATGATGCAACATGTGTTTGACAATAGTTGTTCATCATTTGTTCGTAATTCCAAGTTCGTAATTAAAAGATTGCACCAACTTGTTCATGTAATTAAGTTGCATATTTATTTTATACCCGACCATTAACATCACTATAACGTCTGCAACTAACCCTTTGGCATTTTCATGCAAGTTAGTCTCTCTTGGACCTTGTCAATGCAACTATTTGTATGGTGGGTGTATGATTTATTTAATAATGATTAATTTTGGTGAAATATTGACTTTGTAAGTTTATTATTTTAATTGCGACTCTTCTAGAACTTCCCTTCCGCTTCCATTTGGCTCGTAATTAATTGAATTCTAGCAGGAAATTGAAAACGTACTCATCTATTATCGATGGCCAGGCTCCTCCTCCTCCTCATCATCAATTACTTGTGCTTCACATCTTGGAATTTTTCGTATATTTTACCTAGTTCGTTTCATTGTTTGATTTTATTAAAAAAAATATGCACTAATATTTATTAATTTGATGGATTCCCAATTCGCATTTCTGGAGGGTCTACATGATTACCCTAATTATATTTTATTTTGATCCTTGAAGTATGCAGCACACATTGACCGGTATCACTCTTTGACTTTTATGTGTTCCGAATATACCCTTCATCAACCACATCCCTGGTCGTTCCAAACTGTGCACATTGAAGGGTAGAATTGTCACAAAATAACCAAAGTCGCGATTTTAGTATATACCATAGAAATAGAATGTGGTCTGAAGCGGTCGGATTTTGTATTTAAAAATGTTACAAATAACTCGGAAAATATGGGTGACATGGTTGATTCATTCAAACTATATATACATATACATGTATATTATGTATATGGAAGAAAAGATATTAGTTAAATTAAATTAAGATTTCTTGTTTGATTCATTGGCATGGAGAGAAATCTTCAATGCAGTGAAACAAAATGTTAAAAAAGTCATGTGGGTGTCGGGGAAGTCATATGGGTTTTGATATAAATATGCAAACATAGATGAACACGTACCATTCTTAACCAACTTCAATAACCATCCATCCTTTAACTTCCTTCTGCTCTCTCTTCCCCTTCTCGAAGACATGGCTCATCTCTTCACCAGATTCTCCTTTTTAGCCCTGACTCTTGTTTTGCTGCCTCTGGTTGCTTTAGGGGATGACCCTTTTACTCCTCTTTATGGTAATTATATATATGTGTGTGTATGTATGTTCGTATGTATGTGTGTGCTTTTTGGTGTCTTAAGTTTGAAAGTGTCTGATATGTTATTGGATGGAATTGCAGATGCAATATGCAATGAAGTTGAATGTGGGAAAGGAAAATGTGTAGGAGATGTATTGAAGCCATTAGGGTATAGTTGCCAATGTGATCCTGGTTGGACCAGAAGTTCAGATTCTGATATTAACGATCATCTTCAGTATCTTCCTTGTATCTACCCCAACTGTAAGCTTTCTTTCTTTCTATCTTTTTCTATCCTTACTTCATTCTTTCTTCCATAAAGATTCAAACCCGAGTATGATTTTTGAGAAATTAGATGATGAAAATTGTACTTCATCAGAAATCTCAGTGAACTTTAGGATACTGAATGGTATTAGAACAAGAAAACAAAGGGACGGTGATATCATTCTTTTTGTTACTTGCAGGTACTCTAAACTACAATGGCTGCCAGCCTCCTCCAACTCCTCCAGCAAATAAAACAGTTCCCTTGAACTCATCATTCTATGATCGTAATCACTAAATCCATCCATCCATCTCTCTCTCTCTCTCTCTATTTATATATATAATTCTTGTGCTATATTCATATTATTGATCAAATCTTCCCGTTTTTAACCAAGTTGACTTTCTGTCTGCATATATAGCTTGCTACTGGATTTTCTGCGGACAGGGTACTTGCACCAGAAATTCAACATATAACCACATGTGCACCTGCAAATCAGGGTTTTTCAACCTTCTCAACGTCTCTTTCTTCCCTTGCTACAGTGAATGTAAGGCTACTTCATCCTTAATCATCGAATCAACTGATCGTCAATTCCTGTTAGTTCAGATTTCAGAAATTGAAAATAAGCTGTGAATTCTGGTTATCTATCAGGCACGCTTGGATCTGATTGTGCTAGCCTTGGTATCAAAGTTTCAAATGCAGAATCAACTCCGGGAGGTAGTCCTGCAAATCCAGGTATTCTCTCAGTTCCAGATCGTCTTCTGGCAAATGGTGTTTCACAAGTATAGTTATCTTTGCCATTGACTTTATTAGTTTGTCTGGCTTCAGTTCCAATCCAACCTGTTATAATCCCCACCAATAATGACACATGACATTCAATGGCAGGGTTTCTACCCAGTTGACTTTAACACCATGTTGAGATTCTGACGCTATCTCATTTATGTTTGTAACACAGCAAGCTCACTTCTGCCAGGAGGGTTTCAATGGATGATAATACTGGTCATGTCTATCATCATGGCCATGCGAAAGTAGGATGAGATGAGGAAGCAGAGAGGAATACTGATTATTTTAGCAGCAGCATCTAGTCTCACCATATACTATACTTGTTATACATGTTTAAATAAATATAAATCTGATGTATCATTACTTTGATTTTTCCCATATTCCATTCTTATGTAATAATTCAGTTTGTATTGAATAAATGATAGATCACACCTGCCAGTGATTTCTTCTCTTACCCATATATTTTCAGCTTATATTAATTCTGATTAATCTGTTAATTTTCTTTTAAATTATATTGTTTTAATCTTATTTTTACGTATCAATATTATATTAAACGTATCGGATTGATTATATTAAATTAATTATGTTAGAATCATTCCTTAGGACGGTGGATTGGGATACAAGTCAGAAAAGGACTCACAATCTTATCATCATCGTGGGAAGAAAAATTAAATAATGAAATCACAAAGCAGGAGTTATTGAACCGCAACCGGTTCAGGTAGTGGATTAACTTAGCTCAATTATAAGTAAGTTGATCATAAAGAAGGGTTTCTGAGTTGATTAGGTATGCAGAAGTCAATGATGCGATTATGGATGAGATTAAGTAGTTTTATCATTAAATAATAAATTATTAAAAATTGAAATTTTATTCATATCTAATTTTTATTTGGTCAATTAACTATTTAATATTAATCAACTTGATTTTCATTAATTAATTGCTAATCCCGCCCCGTCAATACCCCACCGGCCCATCCTGAAGCCCATTTTCCCAGAAAATGACGGCCCAGTTCATGGGCTAGGATCATCTACAGCTGAGATTGAACGGTGTCGTTTATGTGAGATCCTAAATATATATTCCTCCGGTGGTCAGTCACAGCTGGTAGCTTGTTGAAGATCCTTGTTCCTTTCGTCTTGTACGCGATTCTAGCTTCCTTTTGCATTTATCTTGAAGATTTTTTATTCTAGTTTTTTGTTCTTATTAATTAGTGCAATTACGCGAAAACTATGTCTGCAGAATCAGCCACAGCCATTCATAGAAGCCAAGTAAGTACGATTCCCGATTTTCCTTTTCTTTTTCCTTCATAACTTGTTTGTTTCTCGGGAAAATTAATGGCGGAATAGTTGCAATCTAGATGGGTTAGTTATTTGAAATTGTTGTAACCAATGACTATTTATGACCAGGTTGATCTTGTTGACTTTATTGATTGGTCTGGGGTTGAATGCCTTAACCAAAATTCTAGTCACTCTCTCGTCAATGCCCTCAAACAAGTAAGTTTATGGATATTTAACTGCTCTCTTGTTCTTACTTGTCTTTTTGAATGCAATGATTGATGTAGAAAATCTGTTTTAGCAATCTAAGTCATTTATTTGTGGTTTTGTCATTTATTCTTATAAATCAGGGTTATAGAGAAGATGATGGTTTGAATCTAGAGAGTGATGCAGATGAGCAGTTATTGATATATATACCTTTCACTCAAGTTGTTAAACTTCACTCTATTCTCATCAAAGGACCTGAAGAAGAAGGTATCTTCTAATAGAAACCTTTACGTAGCCCCTGGGCAAGTTTTCTCTTACGCTTGTGAACCAGAAAAATTAGCAGCGGCCTTTTTCCCTTAATTTGCTTGGCTAGTATTGTAATGTGAGGATTGTTTCTTCAGGTCCTAAGACTGTAAAATTATTCTCGAACAAGGAGCATATGGGATTCAGGTATTATTTAGAGTTTAATTTGTTTTAGTTTCTGATGAACACAGAAAGAAAATTCTTGTAACTCTTTATTTCTTGATGGGACGATGGCAGTAATGTCAATGACTTCCCTCCAAGCGATACAACAATTTTATCACCAGATACCCTTCAGGTTGATATTTTTCCTTCTTGTGCTCATAACATGAGTGGGTTTTTGACAATTATGTCAGTTTTTAATGTTTTCATTTATGCTTCATTTGCTGTTTCCCAGGGAAAACCAGTTGTCTTGAAGTATGTCAAGTTTCAGAATGTTCGTAGGTATGTTAAAGTCTTGTGTTTGTATCACCATTTGTTTTTCATATTTTCCGCTGGAAGTTAATTGGACTTGTCTTGTTTTCAGCTTGACAATTTTTATTGAGGACAATCAGTCAGGTTCTGATGTCACCAAAGTTCAAAAGGTTGCTCTGTTTGGAACAACGTAAGTTCTGTATAAGCCTTGAATTTGGCTATAGCTACTTTCCTATCTTTTTATTTAATTTTGCTTTTCCATGAGTGGAATTACAAATATGAATGGTAGTGTTCCCCTGTAGTGAATTTGGTAAAACTGTCTTCTGTGATAATTTGGAAGTAGCAACCTTGAAGTGATTGATGAATTTAGGATGTTATCAAGCCATGCATTGTGTTTATGTGCTGAATGCACAACACCATATTGCTCAGATAATTGGTCATATTTAGCTTTTCACTGGTAATATCTCTCGTATGCTCAGATGATAGGCTATGGATAAGAACATAAAGGATTCGAAATTCTGTTTATGTTAATCATATAGTTGTATAGAAAATCAACCAACAGTTATTCAATGGGCTGCAGCTTTTATGCTTTATTATTGGGATTATCATATTGCTGCTCTCATCCATTGCTAGATGAAAATAATGAGAGTATTATATACGTTTGGTTTTATGGTCAACCACTCTTGTACGGAAGGTAAACACAGGTTTTTGTACTCGTCTTCTATTCATCATTTTTAGTCCTTCAGGTTTTTGACCATATTTCATCAATGAAAAGTTGGCGCCAAGAACGTGCATCATCTTCTATAAATTCACATGGCTAGTACAAAGTCAATTCTACACTTTCAATTAACAGTTCTATTTACCTAATCATCGAAGTTGCAGTTTGTTTTTCCCCTGTTTTCTTGTTGTAAATATAAATGCATCATGCGTCTCACAAATTTACTGATCTTCGTTGTTCCACCTCCCTCTTGCTGCAGGGTGGAAACAACTGACATGAAGGGATTGAAGAAGATTGAGGATCATTGATAGCAAAGAATGATTACAAGGACATGAAGTCCTGTCATCTTCTTTTGTTTCAAAAGAGTTGAGTGCATGGAGATTCCATAGGTGTAATGTCAGTCTTGGGTCCTGGAAATCAGGCAGATATCTAAGATTCTATAAAGTGTTCTTGCGTTCTCAATTATGAACGGTTTAACAATCTTACATGTTTTCGTATGCTTAGCTTGAAATCATTTTGGATGAAAAAGTTACATAATACATCTCGAAGTGATTTGAAAATCTTTGGTGTTGGATTTAACTTGCACTGCAGCAGCTGATGAATTTTGATTTAACGTGATATGATAATGTGGTGAATCTGGGTTTTTCACATAATTTCAGATTCAAAAACTTGCTACAGATTTAATTTGTAATCAAACAGAAGCATCTCAACTTTCTTTCTGATACTGCAGGTGTAAATGTCAGCTGCCTTTGTTTCTTAGAGACGTGTATAAGATCCTTTACTGCTTAATTTTTGATAAATTAGGTTCAACATGAACTCTTGTTCGCCATAGCACTGCCTCATGTTCCTCCCATCACGCATCAGGTTGCTTCTCTTAACATTTTTTGGCAGTGGTGTATCGGCAAACTTGAAGGTAATCAGGAAATTATTAGATCTAACTCCGGCCACTTCACTGACCGGGACAGCATCGGCGATCTATTTCAACTCATCTGCTGATAGCTTGATTCTCAATGCTTTAATATTGTCATTCAGATTTTTAATCTTAGTTGGTCCTGACCACATCCAAAGGGAAGATCAGCAGCTGCTCCCAGTATCAGCTGGTTTTTTAAACTATATATATATATATATATATACACAAGAAGGAATCGACTCACCATGGGAACAACATCATCTCCTTGATTAAGAACCCATGCAAGGGCAAGCTGAGCAGCAATACATCCATATTTCTTGGTCAAACTCTCTATTCGAGCATAAAACACCTTATTCTTTTCCAAGTTTTCTCCGGCGAACCTTGGATATGATTTCTGAATAAAGGTAAGACATAATCAGGAGAGAACACAGGTGTCACCACAAGAAAGCCATGACAGCTGAATCTCAACTGGCAATAGAACTCAAGCATAAACCCTCGTACCAGAACCGTCTCTGATGGCAGACTTTCCACAATTGCTTTGCCACCAAAAAAACCTCGACCAAGAGGGCTGTAGGAAACAATGGCGATCCCGAGTTCCCTGCTCAGCTTTATAATAGAATGTTAAATGAAAAGCAAATGACTGGAAATCACAATCATACCAGTGATTACCATATTCATTAAAGACATAACACAGGCTGAGATACCTGCAAAGTGGGGCTGTTTCTTCCTCAAGGTCACGAGTCCAGAGAGACCATTCCATTTGCACTGCAGTGATGGGATGAATTGCATGCGCCCTCTTTATTGTGTCAGGGCTTCGGATAATCCAATGTGCTTGATTTTGCCTTCTTCGACCAACTTCTTAAGCTCTCCCATCTGCCATCCCGAAGATAAATTGGATCAGAAACCAACGAGACCGGAGGCCTACATTCCTTCTATCAAAAGAGAGGGTGGATGTTGGCCATACAGTTTCTTCTATGGGAACTGAAGTGTCTATACGGTGCTGATAGTAGAGATCAATGAATTCCACATCAAGACGTTTTAAGCTAGACTCACAGCATGCACGAACGTATCCAGGACTCCCATTTATCGAGACACTCTTAAAGTCAAAGTTCTTGGCAGCAACACCAAATTTTGTAGCCAACTGGATCTTCTCTCTAGGCAGTTGCTTTAAAACCTGCAAGACATGAACAACAGTATACTCATAAATGAATCCACCACTACCATTTCTGATTCAAGATGGGTCGCATTTGATGTTTCAAGTTTCCTTTTTCCGGTGGTGGAAAGCCCTCATCCTGGAGGCATTTAGAAAGTAAAGCAGGTCCTGTATTTGAAAGAGAGATACAGAAAGGCCTTGTAAACGAACCATATATGACCCTCCATCATTAACCAACATGCGGATGAATTTCAAATCAGAACCGGAAGCAATGGCGTCTTATTTCTAGAAGTGTCAACAACTAGACGTATGATAAAGGCAGTTGTTTTGCAATCAATGAGATGGTTGAAATCGAATAAAAACCTTAAATAAAGCATAAGGACATCGTCGGGCATTACTTTTCCAACCAGAATTTCATTTGTAAAAGGCCCATAAACATCAGCTGTCAAAAAATGTAATTCCTCTATTGAAGGCTTCCTTTGTGATTAAAATCCCAAGATCGTCGGGGACAGGGCTGTTGTAGAAGCCGCTAAGCCCCATACATCCAAATCCCAACTTCGAAACCTGAAAGTATCACACCAAACAATCACAAGAAACAGCCGAAAACCAAGAGTTCCCCTTCCTTATAAAAAAACTTCAGATGAAACAAACCATTTGGACTTCTAGATTTTCTTAGTGAAGCCTTATGATTTGGTGAATGAAAGTTAGTGTACCAGATAGTCACTGTTTATTGGCTAAATCAATCTTCTGTAATCGACCTACTGAACTGTAGGAAGAGACAAACTTTAATCGCAAAATAATGCATAAGAAAAACCACAGCAGTTTTTACTTATCTCTTGTCTGGTAATGTTTCGTCTCTATATAGAGTCAGCTTAAAAACTATTACTTGGGGAAAGTACTAACATTTTCTTGAAAAACGAATCAGAAGTTTAAGACATGTGAATTGCATGAAAGGAACCATCTTTATACCTCTAATCCTTGTTTACGAAGTTTCACTCTTGGAATTACAATTCCTTGGTGTTCCTCTGCCATATGTTTTATCTGGGTCTTCTTCTTCTTCTTTCTTTTCCTTTTTTTCTTCTGTTCTTTAGTAATGGAAGTGAGAGAGGTTGGTGGGTCGAATGGTAAAGAGAGAGAGAGAGTGTAAAAAGGACGCAAACACACCAATCAGTGTGGAGTACAGAGAAGAATGATCGACTGGGTTTCGTTGCAACCTTGCAATCCATTGTCTAGAGTTGCGTAATTGATTAGCTGGCTTTCGGACAGGGAAAACGACAGTAGTATGTCATGTTATGCCTTAGGGTTCAACTTAGTACACCACACAATTATAAGTATGTCCGAAGAAAGAATGATTCATTTGATTCTCCATATTATTTAAATTCAATCCATCAAACTGAACTATGATCGCTCTTCTGGCTTTGATATTGCAAGATGGACTATATAAATGATGTTGCTGATAGAACAGCTTATTGGCATTGCTGCTACAAGATTGTAGAGACACCATTATGCTGAATTTGATTCATCATCAACGCAGCTCTCATTGCTTGTTATATATTGATACAAGTCCCAAGGGAAAATCTCACCTCACCAACAATAATACCCTTTTCAGCTTTTACTATCAAACAAGAGCAATGGTTAATTACATAAAGATTTTGATTATGCTGATCAGTGGTGCGGCTACCTGAGGAAACCTAAGGCTTCCTTCGCAGCTGACTCAGCAGCAAAGTCTAATAACTAGCTTATTGAAATTTTTGGAATAAAACTAAGCTGAATTATATTATTGGCTTTAATTATATATATTATATTTATTATAACAGTAATTATAAAACTATATTATATTTATTATAACAGTAATTATAAAACTTTCTTATTATTTAATTATATTCACAGAGACAAATATATGAAACGGTTATCAGGAATGCATCTCTTGTTGGTTTTACATTTTGAACACCATAAATATGGTAACTTCAACGCTAATCCTCATCTGATTGAGGATTCATTGTGTCAGGTAGGCAGCTGTTCAGGCATTTTTAGGCAAGGGTGTATTAGCAAACTTGAAGGTCTGCTTATAGTTGAAAGATCTACCTCCAGCTACTTCATCCGTCGGGACAGCCTCAGAAATCTCCCTCATTTCATCTTTTGTTAGCTTGATTTTCAAGGCTTCTATGTTGTCTTTCAGATTTTTCAACTTAGTTGTCCCTGAACACATTCAGTTGGTGAAAATTTTATACGTTCTAGTACTGGAGAGATCAGCGAAAGAAAAAGAAACATGAACTATATAAAGAAGATCGACCCACCAGGGATGGGAACCACGTCGTCCCCTTGTTGAAGAACCCAAGCAAGGGCAAGCTGAGCAGGAGTACATCCATATTTCTTGGCCAGATTATCCACTCTATAATACAGTTCCTTGTTCTTTTCGATATTTTCCTCTGTGAACCTTGGATGGGATTTCTGAAAGGGCACAAAGTAGGCTACTAAGATGCAATGAAGCTTCAGTCCAGTAGGTAACATAAAGTTTTTAATATTAAGGATCAATGTAGTGATAGAACTTCGAGTAACTGTGTAATTCTCATACCAGATTGGTCTCTGAAGGCAAACTTTCAACAACTGCTTTGCCACCAAAAAATCCTCGACCAATAGGGCTATATGCAACTACTGCAATTCCAAGTTCCCTGCATTTTGTTTCAAAAGTCAAAATCTATTATGCAGCTCGATTTATAAGAGTAAAAGAACGAAAGACAAGGAAAACTCAGCGTGAAGTTGCTTCACATTATCAATAGCATGCAGTCGTAATCATAAGAATTCAGGAATCAAATGGGTAGATATACCTGCAAAGGGGGACTATTTCTTCCTCAATGTCACGAGTCCAAAGTGACCATTCCATCTGCACTGCAGTAATAGGATGAACGGCATGCGCTCTCCTTAAAGTGTCAGGACTTGCTTCAGACAATCCAATGTACTTAATTTTCCCTTCTTCCACTAATTTCTTGAGCTCTCCCATCTGCAATCCGAATTAACATTTGGCCATCAATCTGAGTTATTTCCAACATACGAGGACCAAAGAAATTGACATACAGTTTCCTCTATTGGAGTTGAAGTGTCGATGCGGTGCTGGTAGTAGAGATCAATATAATCCACATCAAGACGCTTTAAGCTAGCCTCACAGCACGCACGAACATACTCAGGCTTGCCATTAACTGAAGCACTTGCGTAGCCACCACCTTCCTTCTTAACAATACCAAATTTTGTGGCTAATTGGATGTTCTCTCTAGGCAATTGCTTTAATGCCTGCCAACCATAAGCGTCATACAGAGTCTTGTACAATCATAAACATCATCAAGACTTGATGGAATATGTAATCCAAAGATGGAAACTTCAAAAAAAAAATCAAAAACTTGTTACTTGGTGACCAACCGAGTCTTTCATATCCGATGAATCGAACAAAAACACTAACCTGCCCAACCAGAACTTCATTAGTGTGAGGTCCATAAACATCAGCAGTGTCAAAAAACGTAATTCCTCTACTGAATGCTTCCTTGACGATTCCAATGGCAACCTCTTGAGGGAGAGGAGCATTGTAAGCACCACTAAGACCCATACATCCAAACCCTAACTTGGAGACCTGAAAAATTCACATTCCAAATCAGACCAAATATTGACAACATAAAGGCACGTTTCCGTCCTCTAGTACAAGTGATTTCTCTCGAAACTACCAAGATGGACAAGAAAGGGCACGATCCGATTTCTGCAATCAGTTGATTGTATAATCGAATGAATACGCAGATTGTATAAACAAAAAGGCAAAGAAACTACAATTGCAGAAGCAGGAAGGACAGGGAATATGTATAAGCAAAAAGGGTGTTTACGTCGAATCCTTGGGTACCGAGTTTCACTCTTGGAATTACGGTTCCTTGTTTGTCGGCCATATCTTTGAACTGGGTTTTTATTTTACTAGCTTGCTCTTGCTCTGTAAATGAGAAACACCAATGCCCCAGTACACACAAGCTGCTGATTCCTCTCTTATCTTTATATAGAAAAGCTGAGATGGTCCCGTAGTTGACTGGGGATCTTAGCAGTGACGAGTGATCATATGTCAGCAACAATCTTATCCAATGCTCGTAGGGCAGCGAATAAAGTGAGAGTTGGGTGTGAATTGTCTTTGGATTAGCATGAGGTAATTCATTAATTTAAATTATTGAAATTAAATAATTTATATATGTAGTTGTAAAAATATTAGGAATATATTTTTAAATTTAATTATTAATAAAAAATGATTAATTTTTATAATATATAATAATTATATTTATTTATGATTCTAATTATATATGAGTGTATTCTTCTAACATTATGGATGATTACTCTGCACCATCATTGAATCAAATGATACAATCAAAAAGCTTTATTACATATGCTAATAGTTCTCAATGGAGTACAATAGGAAGCAGAAATCTCAGTTGGAGGGAAGTGGGGTATCAGCAAACTTCCATGTAAACTCGGGTTTAATAGTTCTATGTCCTGCAACTTCATTGTCAGGAACAGCGTCTGAGATTTCTTTCAGCTCCTCTTTTGACAGCTTAACTCTTACGGATCCAATGTTGTCTACCAGGTTCTTAATCTTGGTCGTCCCTGACCAAATCCATCACCATCATATTAGCTTTTCAATGATTCAAGTTCAAGTTATTATGAGGAAAAGAAGCATGAATGAACGAAATCTCACCAGGTATGGGAACCACGCCATCTCCTTGGTTCATAACCCAAGCAAGTGCAAGCTGAGCAGGAGTGCATTCATATTTCTTGGCTAATTTCTCAATTCGAGAATAGAATACCTTGTTCTTTTCCACGTTTTCCTCTGAGAACCTTGGCAGGTATTTCTAATGCATGCAGATCGTCAGTCACATAATTTAGTCGGTAACATAACCTCTAACAATTAGCTGAAAGGCTCTTAATTCTGAAAAGTAAAACAAATGGCAGATTCATACCAGCACACTCTCAGCAGGCAAGCTTTCAACAGTTGCTTTGCCACCGAAAAATCCCTGCCCAAGGGGACTATATGTAACTATTCCAATTCCCAGTTCCCTGCATAATTTTCAAACCCAGAATCCTTCCGTCAATGATCAAGTTAAAGTACATACAAAATTTGCAGAATTTTCAGCTTGTACTGGTATAGAACTTCATGGCAACATTTTCTGGAAACGCATTCACGTTTGGAAAATTTACCTGCAAAGTGGGACAATTTCTTCCTCGAGATCACGAGTCCAAAGAGACCATTCCATCTGCAGTGCAGTAATGGGATGGACTGCATGTGCCCTTTTTATGGTGTCAGGACTTGGCTCAGAAATTCCTATGTACTTGATCTTCCCTTCCTGTACTAGTTTCTTCAATTCCCCCATCTGCAAAACCGGCATTTTTTCTTTGGAATCAGAAACTGGAAATGTTTATGTACTCGATGAAGTTGAAGTTGAAGTTTCAAGTTTCTGAAATATATATACGTACAGTTTCCTCAATTGGAATAGAGGTGTCAACTCTATGCTGATAGTAAAGATCAATATATTCCACGCCAAGACGTTCTAAGCTAGCCTCACAGCAAGCACGAACATATTCAGGTTTGCCATTGATGACAGTTTTGGCTAAAGTACCGTTCTTAAAATCGATGCCAAATTTTGTAGCCAACTGGATCTTTTCTCTTGGCAATTGCTTCAATGCCTGAAAACGAACAATAACAGAAACAACCACCGATTCATGAATAATAAAAAAGCTTTTCAACAGCACCCAGAAGAGGTCTATATTGAATGGTTTTCAGAGAAACAAGTACCTTGCCGATCAAAATTTCATTGGTGCAAGGTCCATAAAAATCAGCAGAGTCAAAAAGCGTAATTCCTCTATTGAAGGCTTCCTTGATGATTGAGATACCAGCCTCTTCAGACAAGGGTGCGTTGAGGAAACCAGTAAGTCCCATGCATCCGAATCCTAATTTGGACACCTGAATGATTATATCCAAACAACATAGTATCAGACAAAACTGAAAACCTGGCAATAACTTAGACGATTTCAAATAAAAAATGGGAAGAAGAAGAACAGTTTTACCTCTAAACCTTGGCTACCAAGTTTCACCTTTGGGATCAATACTGCTTGCTCCCCAGCCATTTTTCTTTCCCTCCTTTCTGGGTTCTTGTTTTTTCCTCGAGTTAGGCGTAATACAGAGAGAATCCAATGGAAGAAACGATCGAGACACACTGATATTTATATTAGGTTGCAATAATGTCACTGATCCAAGGTGTCATATGTGCATTAACAGTGAGGGTGAATCGTCAAGAATTTAGACCCAGGTTTTCTTTCCTCTTTAACAAGGAAAAGCGACTGATATTGGAGAAAGTCTATCCCGTTTTGCTGGCGGCGGTTGGTGCCTGTAAGCTGGTTCATCTAGAACCACCAAAGATGGTGGAAATTAAAGTAACGCAACCATCCATGGAATAGAATCATGCGGCTTACCCGCATGGGTGTAGTCCAGTTGGTACTCGGACGTGGTGTTGGTACCAAAAAGTCACGGTTCGAGTCTTGGCAGCCGCAGTGTGGGAGTAACACCCTCTGGGTGGACTCCTTGTGGGCACCAAGACCTGAGTCCCCGTCTAGGAGGCCGCTGGATACCATGATTTACCCTCCCTCACGATGCTCGTCGGGTCGAACGGTGGGGGCCCTTGGGGTGAGGGCATCACCTTTTGGTACCAAGAATCATGGGGCTCCACCTTTTCTTGGAAAATTCATAGAAACTTCAAAGGTACACAACTTGGACTTTGACCGGCGGCTGAATTACGTTAAATAAATATAAATAAAAAAATTAATGTAAGATTTATGTATAATTTAAATTTTAATATAATGATAAAGTGTTTAAAATATATATAGAATTATTTGAAATATTTTTAACATACAAGAAGTTTGAACTTGAATTTTAGATTTTATCATAAAGATTTATAAATTCAGTATCAATTTTTATTAAATATCAAATATTCATTATTTATTATTTATATATTAATAATTAATAATAATTATATATTAATTAATGAATATTAGATATTTAATAAAAAATATTATTATATTATTAATAAATTTATAATTTTGATATTTAATAGCTTGTGTAGAAGTTGAGATGGGCTTTAAAAGAATTCAGTCTATAATGTATAGATAAATGCCTTAAGCCACAATTTTGGCCAGGGTTGGCCCAAAATAGATATAAGGTTTCCTATATTTATATATATATATATATATATATAGGGGCAATATAAGAGATGTTTATTTGTCAAAATCATTACCTTCATATTGCCTAATGATAACTACATAAAAGAAACAAGAGAAAATGATAACAACATATATAGTATGATTACCATTGTAATCATGGTTGGGTCATATTCAATGATACTCTTAATTAATTAAATGGTTTTCGCCAAACTTACCTTTCTCTTCAGTTTACTCTTCCACAAAGATGTCACTAAGGCATTAAAGATGTCATTAAGGGCACTCCTTAGTTTTCTCTAGAATGTTCAGTTTTAAAAAGAAATACCTACACATGTAGTGTATTTTTTTTAAATTTTTTTATGGGGTTTTATTGATTTTCATTATATAAATATATATATATATATATATATATATATATATATATATATATGTATGTGGGTATAAATATAATTAGTTATTAATTCAAGTATGATTGCATGTGAATATAGTTCCTTAATGATGCATTAAAACTCAGAAAATGAAAGCCATTATGAAAAGTGGGCGTGCTGTCTTGTTATATATATTTATATAAAGAGTGCATTGATACATTGCTTAAGAGAGGAACCCTTTTTCTTTTATATTAATTCAATGTTAAGTTAATGAGTGGCATTAGGCTAGTAGTGGCCGGCTATAGCCTTAAAAAGCCAACATCTTATATTTTATTAGTTGCATGCTTTTATGTGTATAATTAATGTCTTATGTGTGGGTGCATATATGTATAACGTCTCCATATTTTAACAACTAGAGTTTCATAACGTGCGCTGCATGTTAGTACAACTTTTTTGACCCGTTATTTGGTAATAATTTTATATTTTATTATTTCAAATTTTTTATCATAGTAATATTTTTTATAATTTTAAATTAATATTTGACATTTAAATATTATGTACTTATTTAAAATGTTGTTTATATAATATTTTCATCCATTCATTCAAAAAAAATGAAAATAAATGTTTATTTATCTATTTGATAGTAAAACTATTTTATAAACTACATTTTTTGTATATGTCGGTTCCCTTTTTTTAGATCATCCTTTTTGACTAATATCTTTATTGTTGAGCTTGAAATCCCTCTTAATAATGCAATATATAATTGTTCATATGGAAAGATATTTTTTGACAAGTATACTCCTATATTTGGTATTGTTTATCTCTGTGTCTTGTTTATAGTCATTGCAAAATACAATCGCACTGGAAATTGCTTCCTTTTAAATTGAAACGAATATTTTTTCACCTTCTGGTGGATTAAGTAGTATTCTTAATAGTAACATTTGTTTATTAACATGTTGTCCAACTGTTATTTCAGCATGTATGACATTTTTTCTAAATCTTCTACATATCATTCAAGTTCTATTGCACAATCCATTTGATGTATTAAAATTCCTTAAAAGTATTATTAAGTAAGTAACTTTCAACTGTAGTCTATATAATGGAATTCCATTCGATTGCAAGCTATTCAGAAATTCTTTTTAATAATTGGTGTTGACATCATCAACTACATGGTCATAGCTAAG
>CANYBF010110455.1:0-48926 GCA_948192965.1 Dalechampia spathulata
TATCATGGACTTCAATATATAGTTTAATACTCTAAGTAAAACAAGTTCATTCAAAACATTGTACTATATAATGAATAATGCCTTTATTAATAAAACGTATAGTACAAATACACATGATGCTCTAGAGCATACACTAACACACCGATGCTGCTGTTATCATCAAACTTAACTTCCTCCATAAGCAACTTGACAAGCTAATAACAACTTTGAAGGAGTCCATGCAGTAGATTCTCTTGCACCTGGATAAGCTAGATGCAGAGATTGGTGAGCTTTGCCATTCATTCGAGATGCAGCAATGAGATGAGCACTATGCAGCACAAATCCCCCACCAGGCAATGTTCTCACTTTTTTGTTTTTCATTTGTCCATTGCTGATGCCTGTTTTTGTGCTGCTATGCCCACATTGAGACAATGTATCTTAAGTGTGTGGGGGGGGGGATGTTTTGGTTACTGTTCTATTGCTGCATTATTTTTCTGTTGCTTATCTGCTTGTGGTTAAATTTTTTCTGTTTTTGGTCTTTGACAGGTCTCGATCAAAATTTTTGCAAATGCTGCTGCATTTATCCTTATGCTATGCCTTCTTTTATTTTATTCTATTTTTCTCATGTGCCTGTATATTGACCAGACTTCTTTCAATACATTGTGCTGATGAAATTGATGTTATTTTCTGGTATTTCTTGGCATGTTCTATTTTAATGGATCATTTAACTTTTCAGCAAAATTGATTGAATTCTTAGTGTTTGCCTACTAAAATTGTTGCTGCGCTTTGCTTGGAATAAAAATTATGTTGGTATTCTGAAATTTTTTTTTTATTTTGCTGAAATTTGTAGCCTAATCATTTTTTAAAAAAAAAAAAAAAAAGAAAGAACATAAGTGTTAAAAAACCTATATTTGGTCGGTTGTGTGTGGTACGGCACTCATAGTCCCTTAAGCGGCTTGTGTATGGAATAGCCAATGTATGGAGAACTTACCCTCTTGTAGGCCGTTTTTTAGTTTGTAAAATGACACTTATAACAGGAATTTTATTTTTGCACCTTTACTGATTAAAACTAGGCGGATCGGCCTAGTTTTCCTTAAACTAATTTATGAATGGAGTCATTGGCAATGGAAGAGTATCCCCCTTAATTGGGCCGTTATTGATCTCGAATTAAACAATTCCTGACTTATGAAATTTTACAGTTTATGATTGAAAATGCAGGTTAGGCAATGGATGCTTAGCAAAATGAAAGCAAGTTCTTTTTACCAATTACTTATAAATTAGGTTTGAAATAAAATGGCAAAGCAATGATTTTTTATGGTTGACTCTTTGAATTTATGTTGAATTTACTGGTTGGTTAAATTTTCTTGATGAATGGTCTTGCTAGAAAAATTGGGGAATGGTGTCGATTTTGTTTTGCTATCTGTTTTGTTTGAGGGAAGGTTCTGTCATGGGCATAAGTGAGATAGTATTGTGGGCATAAGAATGCTTGAGGGCAAGCATTGGATAAGTGTGGGGGTATTTGATCAAGTGTTAAAATGTCATATTTTATGCCCACAAAGCACCAATTTTAGCATAATTTATTTGTTAGAACAGTTGACTTGCGTACATTTCATACTTTGCAGGTCAAAACGGTGAGTATTGGGAAAACGTGCTTAAATGGAAAGTTTTAAAGCTTATTTGGATTTTAGAGTTTCAGGACACCACTTACAGGCATAAGACTGGGTGAAACGACCTATTAGAGCTATTTTTTCGAGAACTGAAGGAAGAAGAAGTTGAGTCGAACTCAAACAACTGCGAGCTGGAAGCTGATAAGGCTTGTGGGCATAATGGACACCAAAATGACAACAACTGGACAGTTTTGGAGATTGGACGAGGATGAGTTTTACTTAGACTTAATTTTTTTAGGTTGGACAAAAAAAGTGATTAGAAACAATTCAAACTCTTTCATCTGAAGATTAGTATTAATATTTATTTTTATTTTATTTATTTTTCCCTTCCTCCTATAAATAAGGACGTATGTATGGAGGAAGGGTGATGAGTTTTAGTTTTAGTTTTATTGCTACATTGTTCGACCTTTTTAATTTAATTCCAGTTTTTATTTTCTTTATTTTTATTTTATGTTTATGTTTATTTTGCCCATGATGCTAGGCTAGGCGATTGTTCTTCCCAATTGGAAGTAATTCAAGTCATTCATTAAATGATTATGTGAGATCTAAACAATCCTAATTCCATTGGTAAAGCACTATTATCTCTAATTTTGAATCGCATAGAACCATTGTTGTTTCTAGTGCATGTAAATAAGGCCTGTTGCATGTTTCTAAGTTATAGCATATAGCTAAGCAGGTTGTTTGATACGGAAACGTCACTCGACCTACTAGAGTGGTAAAGCAGAATGTTATCCTTGTTGCGACATGTGGTAGTACTTCTGTGGGTTAGAGGATCTAGTTTGAATATGAGGGATGTTGGGTCGTAACTGTTAACTAGATTCGGGTCTTCCTAATTCCTAATGCAATTTTGGGATGACTTAATGAGAATCTATTTCCACCTTGTCTATCCTAGGATTAGAGGCGTTTCATAGAGCTTGTTTCATGGCGTCTTACAAATAAGGGGAGATTGAGGCGTGCGAGACTTGCTCGGTAAACTATAACCAACTTAGTGCCATTATTGCCTTTGGATTATTATTGAATCTATGATCATATTCAATTAATGAATACTTGATGCTTTTGGTTGGGAGAATTACTTTTCATTGATTTTCTCAAATTTATTTTATTTGTTTCTTCATTTGTTTTAATTACTTTCCGATTCATCTTGTTTAAATTTTAAATGCAAAGAATTAAGTGAGTTGAAGCCGTCTCTGTGGGATTCGACCCTTACTTCTACTGCTACAAAATCATAATTCCAATGTGTGGCTTGTATGGAATTAATTTGACGAAAGCTACAACCGATCAACAAGCAAAAAGACAATGATAAAAGTAATTTTTTGGCAAAACTGGATGCTATGTACGCTACACATAGCATGACATATGCCACATGTAAGCTATTATGGTGCATATCATGTGATGTACGCAGCATGCCATGAGTCAGATCTAAAGCAAAGTACATTTTTAAGCAAAAACATGAAACCAAGTGCAAATCTCAGTAGATTTACAATAACCATATATCATTTAAACTACAAGTAAGCATTGGTAGTCATCAAAATAAGTATGATTGAAGCCAACCATCAAGAATAACCCAAAAATCACAAACCCATAATGACATCAAATGAAAAATGAGTAGAAAATAGGTATTCAAGCCACCAAAATAGGTTATACTTCTATAATCTTGATTCCAAACATGATTAAGGCTTTAAGTAGGGTTAATTAGTCATTAATCCATAAATAATTACTTAATTAAATGCTTAATTAAGTGAGATTAGAATTTGGTAGAGTTTAGGCAAGTTTTATGAATTTTTGGACCCTTTTCCATAAATACAAGGCTTATATTTATATGTGTGGGTGATAGGATTAGAAAAATCACATTAGCAATGTGAGATTTTTGAAATTTTAAAGTTATGTGTACAACACTGCGCATATAACCCAGCATGTAGCAACAGAGGTCTAACATGATGCAATTTTAACCTATGTGCCCAATGTAGGCACATTGGGATATGTGACATAGGTCAAACAAGCATCATTTGAGACCCTAAGGCATGGTACCATATGAAGCATATTAGATTTACTTGGGAAAAGGCCGCCCACCATATGTATATTTTCATGACATGCATAGCATGTAGTACTATATGTTGTGCATATCATGAAATGTCTACTAAGTGCTTCACCCTCAAAAAGTAACATGTAACATGCTCCGCATGTTCAAAACACTTAAGGGAAGCTCAAAGGCATATGTGTAAATTGAGGTCACCATTGGGGACTTGTGCCAATTCAAATAGATTAAAACCCTAAAATAACAAAACACTAGTTAAAATTCAGGGTCAACAATACTACATACCTAATGATGGTTTAATAACCAAAGAATGCATGTATGTAGAAAAATTATTTCAGAAAAATGACATTTGATATAAGATCTTGAAGCCAATTTGGTTTATTTTAAGGACAAGTGCAATGATTGGTAAGAAGAGGAGGAAATTGAGGTATGGAAGTAAGAATAAAAGAGGGTGTGATAAGAGGAAAAGAAAAGTGAGTCAGAGAAGTATCAAAAATAGGAGAAGAACTAAAATTAGTTAAAGAAGAAGAAGTGTTTGGAATGGAGAAAAAGGAGGATCACTAAAAATGTCATAAAAGGGAGTTGGAGTACGGATAATAAATTATAAATATGAAATGTTATAAGGAAGGATGGTTTCATGAAAGATAACACAAGAGATATTAAAATAAAATGGTTTTGTGTAAGATCATAAAGTTTAAATGCCTTTTGACCAGCAACATACCTAATAAGCAAACACTTATAAGCTCTACAACCAAACTTAACCTTATATGGTTTAACATTAGTGGCTTAACAAAAGTAATTAATGGTTTTAAAAGTGAACAAGAAGGCTTTTAGTTATTAAGAAGCTCAAAAGGTCTTTCATTCTAAAGGTAAGTAGGAAATTTATTGATAATGTATATGGTAACTAAAATAACATCATCTTAAAATTTCTTTTGCAACTATAAATGAAGCATCAAAGAACGAGCTACTTGTAATAAATATTTATACTTTTTCTTTACTAAACCAATTTTTTATGGTCTATAAGGGAAGATTGTTGATGAAAAGTTCCTTTGGATAGAAAATTTTTGATTGAAGATTGAGAAATTCAATCTCATTATCAAACCTAACAATTTTAATAATAGTTTGGCATTGATTAGAAATTATATTAAGCAAATTCACTAAAGTTAAAGTAGTTTAAGACTTATGATTAAGAAAATATATCCAATTAGCCCTACTAAAATCATCTAAAATAATTAAAATGTAATAATCACTAGTTAAAGAAGATAAGTACTAAAGTCCCAAAATATCAACATGTATCAAATCAAAAATAACATTAGATTAAGTAATACTAGATATAAAATGTAAGCATTATTGCTTAGACAAGGCATATATTTTACAAGGAAAATAGAAGTTAAACCAAATAAATGAATGTCTATGGTATATTTTAACACTTAAACCAATGCATGACCTAACATATAATGCTAGTTATATGTAGTAAAATAGAAAAAAGTTATAGTTTTATTTAAATCTTTAATATTACATGAAAGGTATATACAAGACGGGTAGAAATAGATAAATAAGAGTGAAACAAATAAGAATATTAAGTAGCATCAAAGCTAGCTAAGATAGAAGGTTCTGAAAAATACAATTGTGTATATAAAAAGTGAATTTTACATTACTATCTGTGATATATTTATTAACGCATAGTAAATTGAGTTTAAAATTTAGAACAAAAAAACATATTTTCCAAAATCATTTTAGAATGACGTTTACTGTGGGAAACATTTTCAATGGAACCATTAAGTAGAAAAACTAGGTTAAAACCATTCAAATTTTACAATAAGTGAAGAGATTTAAATCACAACATATATGATTTGATGCTTCTGCATTTATGATCTAAGAATGAGTATCATCATAATATGAGGAACTAAAAGCATGAAAGAAAAACTTACATATAAAATTCATCATGTTTGCTATAGTAAGATTAAGCATAGCTTTTCCTTTGATATAACAAATTATTTCTTATTGAATTATGTTTACTAGGTTATGATTTAGTTCATAATTCTACTCTACTAACATATCCTAGGTATCAAATGGTGTAAACTTGAGTTACAACTTTATTTTTCTACTCCTTTAATTCTCTATAATGATTTGAGCATCTATGTAGCTTGAAACAGTTTTCTTGAATATGACCCTTGGTGTCATATTAGTCATAATGTCTATCAAGATAAGTATCAAAATCACATTTAGCCTAAAAATCCCTTTTTCTAATCATCTTGTTACCTTCCTTAAAGGTTCCTTTTTCCAAACTAAGTTTTGATAAACATAATATAATACTCTGTAGCATTATGATTAAATCACCTACATGTCTCTTTTTTTTCAATTTGAAGAAGCATAGAGTACGCTTTGTTCATAAAGGGAAAAAGATCCATCAGAAGTATCTAACTCTTCTCATGATTAAATAATTCATTAAGTCTCATCATGAATTTAACTAGTTTAGTATTATAAGGCATATCAAAAATGATTTTAGCAGTTCTACGAGTACATTGAGGTGAAAGAGTTAAACAATTCATCTTATCCTTAAAGCCTTTTCAAATTGGTATAATACTTAGCTATTAACATACTTCCTTGCTCCAATGAATTGATTTCCCTCTATATTTGATATAACAAAGGCCTATTACTTTATTTATGTCTCTTCTATAATTCATCTAATAAATCCTTAATAGAAGCAACATATATAAAAACATCAACTAAATTTTTTCAATTCGAATTCAATATCGAAGAGGTTACCACATAATCAACCTTGGTCCATCGCTCATAAATTGATAAACTTCGATTAAGCTACTTAAATTTCCAATCAATGAAACCTAACTTGAATTTCACTCCTAGGGCTATTCTAACAAAGTGGCTCTAAGATTGATAGCTATGGTCAATTAATGATGAACTAACAAGACTTATTTTTGGATGGTCAAAACTTTACAATAGTAAAGAATCATCTCTAAATGATATGAATCATCATTTTGAACCCTAGATTATGAATTTGGGTTCATAAAATCCTAAAATAGTTGTTAGATTCATTGTATGGTAAGTGAAGCATAAAGTATGAAGAAGAATAAAAAAAACTTAATAAAGAGATAAGTAATAATGATTAAAGAAAAAATTAGGTCTCTAATTAAATTTTGTTCTAATACCATGAACATAAACAATTTTTAGGGGGAAGGAATTTTATTAATGAAAATGAAAGATACAATAACTTTGATACAAAACAACTATTTATATGGCTAATTAAAGCACATGATAAAATATGTGACTACAATAAATATAAGTTTGTGGAATGTGTTAAATTGTTTATATTTCAAATCTTTTCATTAAAACCTATATTTTTGAAATATTATAATAATTAAAATGGAAACTTATATTAAGAATAAATATATCAAAATAAAAATTTTCATAATTTTTAGTAATTAAATTTATCAAATTATATATATATATATATATATATATATATATTCAATAATTAAAAATTTTGATATTTATATTATTTGTTCCAAAAAAAATCTATAACTTATTATTGATATGTAGTTATATTAGTCAATATCAAACATGTAAAAATAATCAAAACTGGAAAAAATAACAAAAGGTTAACATGATTAGGTATAAAATTATCCATGTTCAAGAGAGCTCAATTTTTCATTGCATGGAATAATAAAATACAATATAATAAAATACAATATAAGATAATTGAATATTCTTCTATCCATAGTTTCTTTTAGTAATCATTTTATATAAACTAGAAGAATTACTTTCACCTTAGAAAATAAGATTGTAACCTACCAAAATATTTTTTAAAACTTCATGAATATTGACTTGTATCAATACATGATTTATTACACAAAGCTAATGTTACATTTATTAGGATCAAGCATGTAAAAATGATCTCATAATTTTTTTTTAATTTTAAAATGAAGTTATCAAAATATTTTTTAAAACTTCATGAATATCAACTTATATCCATATCTGAATCATCATTCAAACTTATATCTTACCGATCATGTTATTTTTATTTATTTTTGACTTTCAAACCCAACATTCAAACATACATCTTATAAATTATCTCATGTTATAAATTATTTTTGTTTATCCCTTAAATTAATCCTAATCCAAAGCTAACTTAAAAATTATAAGTGATATATCATTTATGACTTCTTTTTCATAGCTAGCTTTTAATAATGATTTTTAAAGTGGGAAAACATGCTAATGAGATGAAAATAACACCAAGTCCGCATACTTATCATAATGCGACCTTACTAACAAATTTAAAATCATCAAATATCGCATGCCATACACCAACTTGCCAGCTCGGAACTCGGCGTGTACTTCTGCCATCTTTTGTCCGATTATATTTTTTAAATATTAAAACAGACCAAAATTATAAAATTAAATTCCAGTATAATCCATTTTGATCAAATTAAATTTTCAACCATTTTCTCGGAACTGAAATTTTTTTAATATGATATAATCTTCGCTTCCATATCATAGATTATGGAACGTTATTATGAGGAGTCTGTCTCTTAGTTAACAATTTAGAACACAAATGGGAAAAAAATATATACATTGGAAATATAAATTTACATAAATATTAACTAAATGTTGAAATCAGGCTAGGAGAAGACATGCACTTTATCGTGGAATAGAACACGTGGTGTTAATAAGGAAAAAAGTAGGAGACATGTGCAAGTGAACTGTGTTAGAATAAGAGTGTGAAGGCCACTTATGTAGAGGGTGTTGCTTTCATATCAGTTTAATGGGAAACAATCAAACATGTGAGATTTAAAAACCGAACTGTTTGGAAAAGGAGAGTTGGAGGCTAGCATTACGTGAAAATTACTTGTAGAATACACACCATCTTCTTTACGATCAATATTATGTCTTTCCACTTGCAATTGTGACATCTGTGCTTATTAAAACACCTAAAAAAAATCAAAAGCAAAATAGTAATGTCTATTGAATATCCTTAATCCCTATCTAATAATTACCAGAAAATTACCTCATCTCTTTTATGATTTATAAGATTTATATATGACATGACTTTTAAAGATACTATACAATTTAAACTTATATTTGATAATTTGGAGATGGACTAACGAAGAAGAATATATTCACCTATACTCTTGAACTAAAAACAAAATATATCAAAATCATTAAAATAGAAAGAATGTTCAACAAATTTCATTAAAAAAATGTTTTTTAATATATCAATTAATTTTAAATTATATGAATTTTCATCTCATTCATATATCACTAATTTGATATTTTTAGAATTCAAAGTTCTAATTTATATTACAGAATCAATATTATTATGAAATCAGAAAGTTTCCATATGTGGTGCACAGAAAATTTTATGTTATGATATTTATTTTAATAAATTAATATATTTAAAATTATTTCATCCTAATAATTTTCGTTTATATTAAAAAGATACTATCCCATAAAAATTTGCAATTATAAAAGTTTTAATATTTGAATTGAAAAGTTTCACTATTATTTAAATTGAAATTTTTAATAAGTTATATAAAAATTGATGTTTTAATTAAAATTAATTTCACATGTATTAATATTATACTTTTGCAGTATTTTGATTTTATTATGTTTATTTTAATTAAAATTATTTTATTTTATTTTATTTTATTTTATTTTATTTTATATTAATGATATAATATATTTATATTATCATAGATTAATTAACTATATTTATTTTAATATAATTTAAAAATAATTTAAATAAATATTTTCCTTGATAATATAACAAAAATATACAGTTACATAATATAATACAAATAATATTTTAATTTAAAATATAAATTATCTTCCATACATAAATAAAATAGGAAATATAATATATTTTATTTTCATTAATTACTCATTCATTATAATGAAAATATTTTAATTGAGATTTTACTTGATAAAAATACTACTAAATAATATATATATAATATATTTAATCCATTGTTAACCATATTTTATTTTTAAATAAAAATAAATATTTTGTACTATATTTATTTTATAAATATGATATTTAATTAACTAAATATTTATAGTATAATAATTATTATTATACATATTTATTTCTTATTTATCATATTATATTAGCTAAATTATATTATGATTAATATAAAATAATAACTTTATATATATATATATATATATATATATATATATATTTATATATATATATATGAATTATATATGAATTATAATATTTTTATTTATATCGAATATAAAATCCAAAACTAAAACGATCATCAGATGCATTGCTGATTAAATAAAGATGTAAAGCTTTTCTTTAAACACTTTCAAGTGATTGAGAATGTGAGCTTTAAGCTGACATAAAAAGTAAGATTCACATAAAAGAATTTATGAGGAAGAAAGAAAAAAGGAATGCGTTCCCAATTGAGAACCATTGGCATGTGAAGATGGAATTATTACTCATGTATGTATGTATGTATTGTAGATATCAAAAATTTAAATAAATTTTTAGATTAATTAAATTTATTTTTAATCTATGAAATTAAAAAATTATTTTAATCTAATAAATAAAATATATTTTATAGGTCAATTAAATAAATATTTTTGATCTAAAATATTTATTAGATCAAATGATTAATTTAATTTAATAATATAAATAGATTTTGGATCAATTAAATTATTTGATTTATTATCTAAAGTTGAATTATTTTAATAGTCAAATAAATACTATTAAAATAATAAAAAATAAAGTGATAATTATCTTGATACAAGTCAAGTGGAATTCAATCATTTTAAGGTGATAGAGATGCAGTCTTATTAGACTTTTTCCTATATCAGTATAAATAGGGGAGGTTTCGTCATTCTAAAATCACATTTAGAAGCTAGAAGCAATAAACTCTCACAATTCAAGGCTCTCAAATCTTCAAATCCTCAAATCCTCAAGATGTTCTTCAAGATCCTCAATATGTTCTTTAAGTTCATCAAGACACTTTACAAGTTCATCAAGATGTTCAATAAGCTTATCAAAATGTTATTTCCCTAAGATTTTGTGCATTATAAATTTTGACACACTTAGTGGGACCTCTCTACCTCTCATATTCAATTTTGAATTTTGAATTTTGAATTTTCAACTTTAATGGAATGTAGGAAGAGTGACTCAATAACACTAAGAAATTATAACCTTTGCCTAAGAGTTGTTTAAACTCTTATCTTATAGCATGGTGGGTAAAATATTGTTGATAGTCTTAACACTGTGATAAAGATAAAGCTAATCATAAAGTTATATGAGCAAACAACCCTCTCTAACAACAAAGGATGCCTTCATTAAAGCTAGGGTCAAAACTAAGAGTATCAAGAGAAGTTGACTCCTTATCATCATTTAAGTCTTATGAAAGGAAGTGGGTCAAGGTGAAAGCTTCACTTCATAATCAACACATTAAGCTACTTCTCCAATCAATCTTGGTGGTGACTAATATTACTTCAGTAGAAAAGCAAGTCACCAACTTGACCAAGCTGGTTGAAGAGCTTATGAGCAAAACTAAGGAAAAAGATGATGAATTTGCATCTTTAACTGCTAGGTTAGCAAGCATGATTAGAAAAGCTATTATTGGCAGAGCATTGGATCTGCTGACAAATTAGGAGAAAGAAGAAGGAGCTTTAGCAATAAATACTGCAAGCAGTACTCAAGCAGTAGCCAATAATCAAATCACCACAATTCAATTAAAAGAGCTCATTAAGAAAAGCTATCAAGGAGCAAGTTAAGACGTTGATACAACTTTCTTACTTATATGCAAAGCTACACACACAATAGATTGACTTGATGAAGATGCTGATAAATTATTAACCTCTAAAATTTCAATAGTTTAAGGCTAAAGGCAATCTAAAATAGTGTGTTGCTTACTTTATAGAGACATGTAATAATGCTAGCATCTATGATGATTTACTTGTTAAGTAGTTTGTCTGATCTCTAAAAGGCAATACCTTTTATTAGTACATTGATCTTGAAGCTGGCTTAATTGACATTTGGGAGTAGCTCGAATAAGAATTCCTTAATCATTTTTACAGCATCCGATGCATTGTCAACATGATTGAGTTAACTGTAACTCACCAATGAAAAGATGAGCTTATGATAAACTACATCCAAAGATGGAGGAATCTTAACTTGAATTGTAAGGATCATCTTTTTGAAAACATATATAATTAATATATGTATCAAGGGCATGAATTGGGGGTTACATTACATTCTTCAAGGAATAAAGCTACCTTTGAAGAGTTGGCTACTCATGACCATGATATGGAGCTTAATATTTGAGATGTTGGCCATTAAAATATCCTATTATGAGATCAAAATAAGAGTGAAGAGAAGGTAGAGGTGTGTAAGGCCATCAAACCTAATTCGAAGCCTAAGAATAACCAGTGATTGGCTATAAGCTCTACTCCAATCAAAATCAACACTGAGGTTAGGAAGAAGAAGGAGACAAAGCCAATTGCTTTTCAAAGTGAGGAAAGGAAGATTACTTCTTTGAAGTAAAGGTAAGAAAAGAAGTATCTTTTCCTTGATTCTAAATTTTCAAGCATGTTGGATGATCTTTTCAAAGCTAAACTCATTGAGCTTCCATCAATGAAACATTAATAGTAAGCTGACCAAAGCAAGGATATGAATTACTGTAAGTACAATCACTTGTTAGGCCATCTAGTAGAGAAGTGCTTTATGTTGAAAGGTAAAACCATGGAGTTAAAGGTATAAGGTGTGATTGCTTTTGATAAAGAGGAAGTAAGCATAAATATGACTACCATTGAAGATATAAGCCCTCAAACATTCTCTTTAGTGGAAATTAGTTTTGGATCATTTGAAACTGTAACTATTAAAGTTCCTTATGATCAATACTTAATAATATATGAAGAGGTATTATAATCAAGCTATGATACAAGGGTAAAACTTTAGCTAATTTTGAGGATGAAGGGTAGATTATCATGATATGACGAAAGAATCAATACAAGGATGTACCAAACTCAAACCCAAGTCCTTAAAAAGCTAAGGTATCAAGAAGAACACTAAAAGCTTTAAATAAGCTGAAAGTGAGCAAGTCAAAGTTTAAGAGAGCAAGAAAGACATCTTTATTCCCTTAACTAAACTTTAAATTTAAGTAAGAGCCAAGGGTGCCCATCACTTTAATCAATTATATGTCTAACATTTTCACATGTTATCAAGTGGAGGGTGAATAAGATTTAGCAATGCAAGAGGAGGTTGAAGAAAAAGAGATTTATTCTCATCATGACACTTGAAATTCATATGCAAAAGAAAATCACCTTCACTTAAGATAACATGTTGCTTGGCTCAAAGTTCCACATCTTTTCATTGTTTATCACTAGGTTCATTCATGAGCAAAGGATAAAAAGAATCTTCGTGGATGATGGTTCAACTGTAAATATTCTTTCTTTGAAGATGTTGAAACAACTTGGTATCCCAATGGATGAATTGATGCAAAGTAGATTAATGATTCAAGGATTCAACCAAGGTAATCAAAGAGCAATTTGTAAGATTCATCTCAACTTATACATTAATGAAATGGAATTAAATGCTCTATTTCATATCATTTATGCTAAAACAACATATAATATGTTGTTGGGTTAGCCATGAATTCATGAAAACAAGGTGATGGCTTTAACACTCTATCAATGTTTTAAGCATTATAAGAATGGTGAAGTAAAAAGGGTTGTAATTGATGCAAACCCTTTTAGTGAAGTTGAGTCATACTTTACATATGCTAAATTTTACTTAGAGATAAGTATGAAAGTGATAAATAAACTGGAAGAGGAGAACTCTTTTGAAGGTAAAAAAGGGGCATATTTAAAAGTTTAATTATTTATAACTGATGGGAAGAGAGAGAATTCAATACAACTAAATAAATCTACGAAAGAAAGCTCAAAGTTGCATTATGTTCTAGCTTTTAGGAGAAAAGAAGGGCAATCCCCATTCAAAATTAAAGAGGATGTCAAATAGGACTTACAAGACTTGGTATTTCTATTCATAATTCTGACAATATCAAAAGCAATCGCGTCACCATTTTTTGGGTTCATTTGACTATGACAGGGGTCCTCAATTGAGCATGGGAAACATTCGATAAAAAGTGTGAATGAGTTTGATCTGAATGCCTATAAGCTACTAAAAAAAGTTATTTTACGTCAAAAGGTTACAACTTTATTAACAAAAGAGCAAGGATATAGGTAAAAAGAGAGGATTTAGCCAATTAAATTCGTAAGGCTTAGAATGTGCGAGAAGCAACTCTGAAGATTTCAAGAGAAGGTTTAGCGTACAATGTATCCAATCCTTTATGGTTAAAAATCCATAAAGGAACCTTTTAATATATCTCAACAAGGGATAAGGATAAACGACTAGAAATTCTAAGAGTATTAGTTTTTGATCGACTAGAAACCACTTCAAATGGAGTTTTAGTTTTTAATCATCTTAAGACTTAAGCTAATTCTATATGTAGTAAAAATTTAGTTCATGATAGTCTAGGGGTTTCAAAAGGCAAAGAGAAGATGAATAGTAAGAAAAATTCATCTTTATAAATGGACTATAAGGATGTTAAGAGCAAATTTCCTTCTTATATGGAGCGCCAAAGTTAATGTATGGTAAAAGCTGGTGAAACATTAATAACTAGCTTGATATCTTATCAACATCATAAAGAGGAAGGGACAACCACTTTAATTTATCTCAATATAGTTGAAGTTGATAAAAAAGATTCAATGATTAAAGAAAATGAAGAGGAAACTCCACCAGCTTTTGAGGAGGGGAATAAGATCATAGTCAATGAATTAAAGAATATTGATTTGAAGTTTGATGATAATCCCCATTTGATGTTCTTGAGTGAAATTTTGACTTGAGAAGAGGCTGATGAGTATAAAAACTTGATCTTGGAATTTCATGATGTCTTCACATGGTCTTAGGAGGAAATACTTAGACTAGACCCTAAGGTCATGGATCACCACTTGTCAATCAAAAAGGGGGTAAAAGTGATTAAATAAATTCAGAGAAAGTTTTAGTTTGAGTTAATTCTAAAAATTAAGGCTAAATTTAATAATTTTATTGATCATGACTTCACTAAGGATATCAAATATCCAACTTGGATTTCAAATATTATCCTAGTAAGAAAGATGAATGGAAAACTTTGAATCTATATTGACTTTTGGGATCTCAATAATGCTTGCCTAAAAGATGATTTTTCATTACCATTAATCAAGATCATGATTGATTCTACAATAAGTTATGAAAGATCATCATACCTTAATAGATCACCTGGTATAATCAAATTCCTAAGGTAGTAAAAGATGTTAAAGCTGTAACTTTTCAAGCTTTAAAAGGGATCTATTATTACAAAGTAATGCCTTTTAGATTGAAAAATGCAAGTGCAATATACCAATGGGCTATGCAAAAGATCTTAGATTACATGCTTCATAAACATGTTGAATGTTACTTGGATGATTTAGTGGTAAAATCAAGAAAAGTTGCTAATCATTTATAAGACTTGTGATAAGTATTCTAACATCTTTGAAAGTATAATTTAAAGAAGTATGCTTTTGGAGTCTCTATTAAAAAGTTTATTGGATTCATTGTAAGACATCGAGGGATTGAGATTAATCAGTCTAAAATTGATGCCATCCTCAAAATGCCAAAACCAAGAAATATTCATAAGTTGAAAAGCTTGCAAGGGAAATTGGCTTACATTAGAAGGTTCATCTTCAAATTTTGTTGGTAGGTGTCAATCTTTTAGCCATTTAATGAAGAAAGATGTTCCTTTTAAATAGGATAAAGCATATGCCAATGCCTTAAATAACTTAATAGTATACCTTAAAATTGTTGGTTCTAAGTGCACCAATAGTGTGATAGCCTCTCATCTTGTTTATATTAGTAAATGAAAGGTCCTTAAGGGTTTTGTTAGTATAGAATAATAATGAAGGGAAAGAAGGTGCACTCCACTACCTTAGTAGAATGAAGAATGGGATAGAGTTAAATTACTCTTCCATTAAGAAGATGTGTTTAGCTTTAATGTTTGCAATTAAGAAGCTAAGACATTATTTACATGGTCACATTGCATACTTAATTTCAGAAGTAGATCTTATCAAGAAGATTGGCTAAATGGGCAATCTTATTATGGGAGTTTGAAATTGTTTATATGTAAAAGGTGATTAAAAGGCAAGTTCTTATAGACTTCCTAGTTGATCATCTTATTCTTGATCATTGGGAGTTTTCTGATGATCTCCTTGATAAGGAGATTTTCTTTATAAAGTTTTAAGATCTTGGAAGATGTTCTTTGATGGAGCAGTTAAGCAAGAAGGTGCATGAGTTGGATTTTTTGTTCTCAATGTATAATGTGAGGTTTTCCCATTTACATTCATTTTGAAATAAAAATGCTCAAAAAATATGACACAGTACCAAGCTTTGATCCTTAATCAGTTTGATACTTTCTAAATCAATCATGTATCATAAAAGAAAAATCAATAAGTTAGCATTGATAATATCATTTTGAAATGGTGCAATTGAAGTGTCTATATGCAAGAGATGGATTGTGCCCTCATCATTGCAACTTAGAAATGAAGATAAAGAGGAAGTGGTGAATCATATTAATATATATATATATAACTAATATGAAAGATTGGCACCAACCACTTGTTGATTATTTAGAACATGTAAAATTTCCCAAAGATGTACGCTATAAATTGAAGTTAGGAGATGAGCATCCATATTAATTTATTATAAAAGGACTTTGTATAGACTTTCCTTTGATGGTATCTTCTTGCATTACATTAGGGAAAATGATGTCATTAAGGCTATGCAAGAAGCACACTTTAAGGTTTATGGAGCTTATGAATTTGGTCTAAAGCTTTACTTCCAGATGAAGATGATGGGATATTACTAGCCTACAATAGTAAATGATTGTATGACATATGTTAAAAGATGTCAAGAGTGTCAATTTCATGCAAACTTGATATGCCAGCCTCCAGAGCCATTTCATCTAATTATTGCATCCTGGCTTTTTAATAATTGGGGATTAGATATGGTAAGACCTTTACCAAAAAGCTTAGGTGGTCATCTTTACATTTTGGTTGCAATAGATTATTTCTCTAAATGGGTTGAAGTTATAACATGTAAACAAGTGAAAGGGGAGATAATTGTAAACTTCATTTGAGCAAATATTGTATACCATTATGATATGCCTTGTTACATTATAAAAGATAATGGTAAGCTATTTTACAATAAGGTAATGGGTAAGTTGTACGAGTAGTTTAACTTTAAGCAACATTGTTCTTCAATGTATAATGCACTAGCTAATGGACTTGTTGAAGCTTTCAATAAAACTTTATGTAATCTTCTTAAGAATATTACAAGCTAATGAAAAAAAATTGGCATAAAAAATACGAGAAACATTAAGGGCTTATCGAATCATGTATTAAACACCTACACAAGCAACCCCATATTTACTTGTTTATAATATTAAGGTTATCCTTCCTCTTAAGCAATAAATCTTATCTTTAAGGATAATAATTCAAGAGGGATTATCAAATAAATATAATGTTTGATTTTATCTTCATGAGCTGGAAGCTTTAGATGAAAAGCATTTGGATGCATAATAATCCTTAGAGTGTTATCAAGCCAAATTGTTAAGAGTAATTAATAAGAAGGTTATGCTATAATCTTTTCAAATTGGAGATCTTGTTCTTGTAATAAGGAGATCAATCATCATATCTTGATGTATGAGTAATAAGTTCTTATCAAACTAAGGTGGACCATATTTTGTATAAGAAGTCTATTTAAATGGAGTATGCAAGATAATTGATAAAGATAGAGTGCATGTTGGACAAATCAATGGCAAGTTCTTAGAGTGGTACTGTGCTTAGAGTTCAGTATTGTTTTTATCTCATATGGGCTAAAACTATGTATGATAAACCAAATAAAAAAATGAATTCATTGTAATTAAACCACATTTAACTTGGTCCTGTTATAAGGGTACATAGGTGGCTTATTAATATGCTAAGATCAGTCATGTAAATAAAAGAAGACTCAGTAATATGATAATTTCAATCACATTAATAAAAAAACTTAGTAATATGCTAAGTTCAATCATATTAACAAAAAGAAAAACTTGATGTTATGTTAAATAAAGTAGAATATATATCCAAGTGATGTATATTTCAAAAATAAAGAGGATATTTATTAAAGAGAAAATGAATATTCTATTAGAAAGAGAAAATGGAACTTATGGTTTCCATACAAAATCACTGAAGTTAATTTTTTCTACCTCTAATACATTCTTAAGTTATTATAAAGATTCTTCTTTAGATGGATCTTAGAAAGGAGTATTCTCTACAATTGATTTCTCTTTCTCAATATTGGTAATGTTTACTTGGATATCAATGACTTCCTTTTCTATATCATTCAAAGATATTTGAAGTCTTTCCTTCTTAGGATTAAGGCTCTGAATTTCATTGTCAATCTCAAGTAAGATAGCCTCAATTAAGTTATGCTTCTTGAAAGCTTCAACTTCAAGAGATCTTGCATTGTTTAATCTCTTAGCAATTTCTTCAAGTTTCTTTAAAGATGACTCTTTTGATGCCTTTGAAACTAAGGATAACTCTTTTCTATGAAGATTGTTAATTTTTTAAACATAGTCTCCAAGACACTTCCTTAGGATTGAAACATCAATCTTTTCAACTTATTGAATCTCATTTAAGATAGTAAGAACTTTATCAACAAATAAGGGAACTTTACAAAATGGAGTGCTTGTATAATTAGGTTGGTTCTTCTCATTAAAATACTATTGAGTTGAATCTTTTTATCAAATGATGTTAAGAGATGATGTTTCTTCCTACCAAAAGTTATGAAAATAAGTCTTCTTGCTAAATTATGTTGATTTGAATCATCCTATCATGATGAACTTGGGTTGAAGCCTTTCGCCATGATGAAGTTAAGTTGAATGCTCTTGCTAAGCTAAATGAAGTCTTCTTTTCTATAGTTGGATCACCCTAAGCTGATTGACCATGCATTAATGCAAAAGTCAAATCTTTGTTATTAGTCGATTATGTGCAAATATCAAAATGATGTCAAGAAAGAGATATTAACTTGGATCTTCATGTTAAATTGGGTCCTCTTCATGAAAAGCATATTGTCTTGAAAATCTTCATATCAAATGGTGTTAAGATGGGTCTTCCTTAATCTTCCTCGTAGAATGTTAAGCTCGTTCGTTGTATCAAAGTGGCATATTTTCACTAGGGTAGAATCAAATTGAATCTGCTTGCCTATACTCATATCACCCTAAGTTGATTGATTTTGTAAAAATACAAAGTCAAATCACCTCATCAATTGACTATATGCAAAATTCATATGATGTTAAGTCAATTATCCTTGCCAATTGAATACACTTGATTCTTTATGTTGATTTCTTGAAGACATTTGAAGGGGCACTAAGCTATATTTTATCTTTGATGGACCTTGCATCAATTTACAAAGTTTAATCACCATATTGGTTTATTAACCATAATAATCAAGTCACCTTAAGTTGAATAACTAAAAATATAGTCAAATCACCTTACTATTTGATTGTTTATGATAGTTAAATAACCTAAAGGATGATTAACTTTATGTAAATAATCAAGTAATATCTTCATCATGAATGGAGCATGTTATAATCAAGTTCTATATGACATTTTAGGAGATGATAATGGTGATTAATAACTAAAGTTATGGGTAAGTGAGAATGAGCATATTCTTAGGATAAGTACTTAAAGTTCAAGGAAACTCAAGTCCCACTTTTAATTAGCTATGATTAAAGAAATATAATAATAAAAATTTATGAGATTCTAAGTATCTGAGGAAGGAAAGTTCAAACTTTTATAACTAATACATGTAGGCCTTTATTAACCTTTTATTTTGACATTACATAATTATCATGTTTTAGAGTGGTTATTTAAATGTTATAATCATAACAATTAAATATGATGTACTTAGTTTAGAATAAGGGATCAATGTCATGGTGTTGTGCTTATGTTAAGATAAAGATGTTAAAGGAGATTTAGCAGTATCCTTTGGTGTTTGGATTGATGTTTATGATTCTACCATACATAAATTAACTCCTAAGATAACATCACATGTAAAATATAAGTTTCTTATTGTGTTTATTCAATGTAAGGAATATCAACCTAGAATAGAGCTTGCAAACTATTTTCCGAACTATGAATCAATAATAAATATGATAACTATCTCTTTAATGCTAATACTATAAATGTTTGACTTTATTGTCATGAGAATGATAAATTAGCAAGGCATTTGAATCCCTCTTATTATTAAGGATAATGCTAATGGAGATGATACTTGTATAGAAGTTTTAAATTAGATGCTTCATAAGGAGGTAGAGAAATCCTTAACTTGTTGGGATAATGAAACATGATAATTGGGTTGATTAATTTATGATCTTATGGAGCATTTAAAGAAAAGAAGAAGAGAAGATTGATCTACATAAAGATTTATATAGTTTTCATTCTCTTTGTTAAAGATTTATATAGTTCTCATTCTTCTTATTATCTACTCTTTATTTGAATTGATCTAATAATATATCAGAGAAATGATTATTGTAATCCTTTATTTTTAGATTATCCTCTACCTCCTTAACTTCTTTTTAAAGGAATTTGGTCAATTATGAGTTAGAGAATCAAGTATTTTCACCAACATCCATGGTAGTATATCTTTATAAGAATGATGAATTTGTAAAATCTGGAGTTATTCTCTCTTATGGTCAACAAACTTCTTCTATTTTAGTATAAAGGTAATAAACTTAATCATTTTAACAAATCATGTAAATAAAAGAAAAAACTTAAATTATTATACTAAAAATGGACATGATTGTTTAATATGACTTCATAATTTTAACAATACTAGAAGAAGTTTCAAGTACCTTGAAAAATAAATGTTATATTACTCTTAGAATGAATACATTTGTGTCTCTTTATGATAAAATAATTTACTTGCACCTTAGACATAAATTACCCTAAACACATGTTTATTAGATTCAAGATGGTGATCATCATAAAATCATTTAGAGAGAAACCACTATAGGAATTATCATGGTTTATGTAAAGATCATATGCTTTAGAGCTTGTAATGTCAAATAAAAGAATAAGAATTAATGTATTTAGTCTTTCTACCCTTTTATTTTAATCCAAAGTATTCATAAAAACTTTTCTAGCCTTGTATGTAATTCTCAATAGCATAAGGATTTGTCTAAATCTTTGGTATCTATTAGAGACAACATAATTTATCTAATAAAATTTTCCATTTATAATAAAAAGGTATGGTGCATTTGGTAATATAAAATAAAAACTATATCATTAAAAATTAAATTTTAATTAAAAAAATAGTTATTACCTCTTAAAAGTCCAATGTACCACCTATATAATAAAAGCAAAAGTTTTAGTTCCTCAAGTAGTAAAAAATTTCAAAGAAGCCCATTGAGTCCATAAATTGCAACAAAATTTTTTTATTAGGATAAATAGTGCAAGTATTATTACTTTTGATGACCTTTATGCAAGATTCCAAACTTTCTTATAAAATACATGACGACCAACTTAAGAAAATGGTTGAACATTAAAAATGAAAACATACAAGGTATTAAATGATATTTAAGAACATTGATAAAACCATTGATAAAGTTAATGAATGATTATCTTCTCTTGAGTTATATAATTTGAAGCTTTAGGAAACCATCTCTAGATCTCAAAAAGCCAATTAAGGATACACTTAAAGATAATACTTGTTTCACCATTCAATATGGTAAATTGACTAATCATGATTGCCTTTTTATTAAGCTTAAATCATTCCCTAATTCATTGATTAGAGTTACTTTTACATGGTATTATACTTTTCTAAGAAATTTTACCTTTCAAGTCAAGGAATGGAGAGATAGTTTCATACATAATTTTAAAGTCAAACCATAAGTTTATATAGTAGAGCTTTCTTAAGTTTCATGAAGGAATGAAAACATAGATAATATGTTCATGTTTTTTAGAAAATATGTAAAAATTAACAGAAATTATTCTTACCATGAATGTAATATATTAAATGAGTTAAAGATGCTTAAAAATAGAGTTGCATAAGAAGGTATAAGGCATAGAATTCCATGTTTTTCATAAATTAATAGTAAAAGTAATTTAATGCATAGAAATCCTATGAAAGGAGAATCATAAGAGAAAGTTTGCCATGACTTCATATTTGAAGGAAGCTAATTTTGATCAAGAGGTGCAAGCTATAAACTTTTAATGCTAGGATAAAAGAAATCTTCAATTTCTTCTTAAAAGAGAAGTTCATTAAGTTTTTGCTTAAATATGAACTTCTAATTAAAAAAGGGTTAAAATGCATGGACTATTATAAGTATAATAACTTGTATATTCATTCTATTAATATTTATAGGATGTTTAGCATAAGGTGCAAGACATGATTAATAAAGGCATCCTTAATTTTTAAAAGAATATAGATATTACATTAATAAATGAGGATCAATTCATAATTATTGCTATTATTGATGTCATTTTTTTTAATTTTATGTCCCTTATTGAAAGTAAGAAGAAATGAATGAAACATATCTTTAAAGTAGAAACCAAACTTAGTAAACATCTAATACAAGGTACTTCATTTAAAGGAAGTTCTTATTTACATGACAAGGACGATATCAGATACCTCATGGAAAGGTATCATTCTACTATAAGAAATTAAACAAAGAAAATTTTTAAGGTTGAACTCATGATTAAATTTATGATTTTTTATACATATTTATATACATATCAGTTAAAGGTAAAAGATAGTAAACCTTTAAGCAAATTAAATGAAAAAAATGAAAAGGTTAGCACTCAATTCATTATTTAAAACTTTTGTTGACATATATTTAATATAAAAATTCAAGAAAAATAAAAAATTTAGAGTTTGGAGGGGATTATAATCATTCTTAAAAATTCCATAGGACTTAATTTATTAGATGAACTATATATATGAGTATTGTTTAAACCATTTTTATTATAGGTTGATGATAAGATAATTGAGCATATAAATAATAAAATCGATTCCATTTAATTTAGCCTAAATAAATTAATTGAACCTAAGTAAGTTGAAGAACCTTTTTTTACTATTGAAAAAAGGGAAGAATATAATGATAAAGGTGAAATTTGGATCAAGAAAAGGAAATATGGTCCTCAAGTTGCTATATATTAAGCATTAAGTAGAAAAAAAGAAAATATGGTTAATAAAATATGGAGCAATTACGGGCACATTTACAGTTGAACAAATATGTTGCAACCTTCAACAATTTTCTTGGTCATTAAGTTCTAAGTAGCATTTCAAGAGATCATAATAAAGATTAATAATGAGTAGTGATCAAGTATAAGTGAGTAAATTATTGGGAACAGATACATGAAGATCAAGGAAAAACAAACCCTACTTTTGATTGAGTTAATGCTCATGACTTTCCCATGTACATATTTACTCTTAAGAGACCTTCATACAAAGAAATGTAATTTTTTATTATATTAATTTAATGAAAGGAATATTAACTTGAGTTAAAGCTTATACATTATTTACATTGACATGTATCAATAATAAATTCTACAACTATCCTTTTAGTGCTATTGAAAGGAATGTTTGACTTTGTTGTTTAGTGAATAATGGAATAAAAAGTTACTTAATAAACGAGTCAAAATGTCTGCTTTAAAAATTTTATTGTAACTCTTCCACCTTGAATTTATTCCTTACATTCACCATCGGTGTTAAATAGGTTTTAAGAACCTACTAATGCTAAATTAGAAGACATTTAATTCCTCCTCATGATTAAAAGTAATACCAATAAACATATACGTGCCTAAATGCTTTAAGTTAGGAGCTTTCTAAAAAGGTAAAGGACTCATTAGCTTGTTAGGATAATAAAATAAGATGACTAAACTAAACTTATGATCTTATGGAGCTTTTAGAGTTATGAAGAAATAAAAGTTGACCTTAAGAAAGATTTAAATGGTCCTCATTCTTCTTGTCATGCGCTTTTAGGTTTAATTGATCCAATAATGTATTAGAGTAATGACTACTATTGTACTTTGAATTTAGGCCACCTTTAATCGCTTAAGCTTTTTAGAAGGAAATTTGGTGTACTATAAGTCATACAATTAAGTTTCTTCACTTTAATTCATGATAATATATACCTTTATAAGGATAATAACTTTGCAAAATTTGGAATTACACTTTGTTATGATCAACGAACTTTACATATTTTAACCTAAAGGCAACACACTTAGGACATTTTAGCAAATCATTCAAATAAATGGAAACAAAATTTACATTATGATATCATGAATGTACATTCATATTCATTATGGCTTAACCATTTCATCAATATCAACAATATCAAAAGCAGTTATGGATATCTTTAAAGCATAAGAGCCTTTAAATCATAATGATGACCATGCAATACTTTTTTAAAAAATATATTTATACATCTTTAAGATAGCACCTTTTTCGCCCACCTTAATAATAAAGTCATAATTTTTTAAGCACGTGACCATAGGACTTGAGGTAGTGATGATGGTGAACTAATATGAGGAGAAATAGGTAGTGGATAATTATTATATCATTAGCCCCATAGTAAAGGACACTATAATGCATAAAATCTATAAAAAAATGAATTAAATTAGAAATTTAGCAACAAATAAATTTATTAATTTGAAATGGGTTATAATCTCTAATATAAAATTCTATAATAAAGAATTTAAATCCTCTGATTTAAATTTTGAAGCAAGAACTTGATTCAAGGGCTTTCTTAGCTTGATCTTGAATTAAACTTGATTTTTGGTGAAGAACACGATTCAAGTGCTTTAAGGGCTTGATCTTGAATCAAATTTCACTTTGGGGAAAGAACATGCTGATGAACTTGAGGAACATCTTGATGGACTCCTTGAATGCCTTGATGAACTTGAAGAACACCTTTGATCTTGAAGAATACCTTAAGGTCTTGAAGGCTTGGAGAGCTTGTAGCTTCTGAGATTATTGTTGTTTCTGGCTTTTGGCTTCCAAAATGTGGGTGTTTTGGAATGAAAGGATGCCTTTTATTTATATTGATTTGAACGAGAAGGATTTTACAAATTTAACCCTTATCCTCACTTCAAAACAATTATCACTTCATTTATTTAGTATTTTAATAGTATTTATCTTATTATTAAAATAACTTAAATTTAGATAATAAACCAGATAATTTTGATTGGTTTAAAATCTATTTAATTTATTAGATTGAGATAATTATTTAATCTATTTATTTTATGGATCAAAAATATTTGTTTAATTGATCCATAAAATATATTTCATTTATTAGATTAAAATAATTATTTAATTTAATTAATTTCATAGATCAAAAATATATTTAATTGATCCATAAATTAATTTGAATTTTTTTGATATTTATAAATGCCCCCTGAGATTTATTCATTAATTTATTTAAATGAATATATCTCAAATTAATTTTGGACATTTATAAATAATATGGAACCAAATATTTTTTTAAAATTTTAATATATGCCTCAAAATATTTGATTTTCTTTTCCCATAAAGAGGAGACCAAAACAAAAAAATTTTTGCCGCATTAGAACCTTTTTTTACCGTGATTATTTTCCTTTTTTTTTAAAATTAATATTAAAATAAAATATAATATAATTTGAAAAGTGTAGCGCAAGGTTTTCCATTTGCCGTCGTGGCTCTTTTTCAAAAATTTTTTTAATTTTCAAATTAATATTAAACTAAAGTTTAATATATAATTTGAAGATAAACAACACCTTTATCTCAAATAAATATTACTAACTAATAATATTTAATATAGTTTGAAAATAATTAGGATTAAAACTTAAAATTATCATTTAATCCAATGAGGATTTTGATAATTTTAAAATCCAAATTAAGTATAATAAGGGATCTTTATCTCTGTTATAGTAGAATTTTAACTCTAACCCTAATTCAATTCGAACTTGTTCCATCACTATAAATAGAGACCTGGAGCATCCCATTTTTTCACACTTCAACATCATTTCTCTCTTCCTCCCTTCGGTATCTCTTCAAAATGAGATTTTTCTTCTTTTTTTTCTTTTTTTCTTTCTTTTGGTTTTTTCTTTTTCTTTGTTGTTGTTTTTTCATAAGAAGGCTAACAATAATTTTTTTGTAGGATTGCACTTGGATCGTTGCATTGTTTTGAAGTCAAGAGCATCATTCAACCATTTCCATGAAGTGATCAACTTTAACACTCAAGAAATTCAAGACACTTGAAGATTCAACTAGCAACCATCTCCATTAAAGTGATCAACTTCAATATTCAAGAAATTCAAGACACTTGAATATTCAACAACTACAAAGGCGATCACATTCAAGACTATTTTGACTTTTTTTATGAATAATTGAAGTGGTAAAACAATTTGACATTTTTTAGGGTGACTTAGTTATCGTATTTAATCAAAATTGAAGATATTCAAGATACTTGATAATTCAACTACCACCAAGGTGATCAACTTCAAGACTACTTGATTTTTTATGAATAATCAAACTGGTAAAATAATTTGACATTATTTTAGGGTGACTTGATTATCGTATTTAATCAAAATTGAAGAGATTCAACATACTTGAAGATTCAACTACCACCAAGGCACCTTCAAGACTACTTGATTTTTTACGAATAATCGAACCGGTAAAACAATTTGACATTGTTTTAGGGTGACTTGATTATCGTATTATATTGTACAAATAAATTTTGTCTAAGAATACTAGGTTTTAAGTGGGACCATGTGTGACCCTTCTAGATTTTTTAGGAATTTATTTAGAAAGGTAATTCTATCTAAGGAGATTGTTTTCCAGTCTTTTCTAGGAATTATTCTATCAATATAATTTATTGGTCAAGCATCGAGGAAGACAATCATCACTTCCACTATCACAGGCAATCAACCAGCTAGGTGACTTGACTATAAATTTAGTCAATTATCTTGGGCTGACCTGATTCTTATGATTAGTCAAGACTCAAGATCCAAGACTCCAGCAATTTGAAGATTTGACAAGCCTTGATAGCTAACAAGTAAGTGATTAAAATTCAGCAATTTGTGTGATTTTTTTGAGTCAACTTAGGGTGATCTAGCTATCATACTTGGTCTTTTAAAGTGAAGATGATTCAAATTGAAGCTCACCTTGATGATAAGCACCTATCATGTATCAAGATTTTGGAAGTCAAGAGCAACCACATGCAACTGAACAAAATTTTACATGTCCAAACTCCTACCATTTGGTGTTTTGCTCCATCATGACCTTCAATGACGGTGGTTCCATTTTTATCAACTTGGTCAGAGAAGGCTTCCCGTGAATTTACCAACTCAAGCTAAGACATCATCAAGTTAACTTGTTTGCTTTTAAAGTCTCCATTCAAGTCTGAGCAAAGTTCTCCCAACAACCTATCCTTATTGAAAAAGCATATTACCCTCAAAGACATATCATAGCCATTCACTTTCAAGGTTGTCGGTGAATTCTCATATTCTCCATGTTATTGGGAGTGGCTTGAAGATATTCTTAGAGTAAACAAGGCATTGCTCATACAAGCTCACATTTATGATGCTATTTTTGCATCACTGTTTATTTATAACACGTCTGTTAGCATCATGCAATACTTCTATGAGCATTGGAGTCCATCAACCAACACTCTCTACCTACCTCTTAGAGAAGATTCAATTTCACTTAGGGATTTGCATTCTTTAAGCAAACTTCCCATTTCAGACACCTTCTATGATGAAGTCATACCTTCCATTGAAGAACTTGTAGGCTTTAATGGTGGCAATCAATTTGTTCCACCAAGTTACCAATACTTGTTTCATGCTTATCACAAGCTTGCCAATGACCAACACCAAGTGAAGATTGATGACTGGATCAAATTTTGGTTTCGTGGAGCTGTCAGATATGCTGAACTTTATGAAAAGATTACTTGAAAAGAACTTCAGCTCCAAAGAAGACATTTTGCCCATCTGGAATAATCGGCAAGGCCTTACCTTGGAATAAAGCCTAGCAACGTTCATTTATTCTTCATGGCATCAAGGATCATGCTTTACAAGATGAGATTTACTTAGCCACTTTTCTTGCTTGTTAGCTATGTAAATTTGCACTGCCACATGGAGTTCCAAATCTTATTCACCCTAGCACTTTTAAAGTTGCAAGCATGATGGTCATGGGAGATAGCGTTTGCTTAGTTATTCTAGTCTTAGCCAGCATCTATCATAGATTGAGTAAAATTTCTAACTCTACCAACCTGAACTCTTATGGTGTTTGCTTCCCAGTTCACTATGTCTATGGTTGGTTAGTAGATAGGTATGATACTCACTTCTTTAAAGGGAAGAATGCAAATCCAGCTTGCATGACTTGTTATAGAGGCTTAAGAATGGCTCGCTTCTTCTAATATCATGAAGTGGAGAACCTTTTAAAGGAAGGTCGATTTGAGACCAAACATGTGATCTTTCCACCTCAAGAAACAACCATTATTGATAATGATGCCTTTTTTGATGGTCCATTTAACTAGATTGAATGCATTATCAGTCTTCACTCCAGCTATCTCACTTTTCGTTGGAGGGACCTGTTTTATATTCAAGCATATTGCCCTATCAGATTTAGCATGCATTTTTGCTTTACCTAAGATATCTATGATGATCTTTAGAAGCCAATAAGACAACCAACTTTAAAGGAAGTCCTCTAATTTTCAAAGTCTTTAACAAGTCTCAGGAGTTGATGAAAGATAGTAGTGCCTTCCAAAGTTCTAAAGGAGCCGTTTTATGTAACTTGAAACTATGTTGAATGGTGGTCGAAGGAGTGGTCTCAAGCCTTTTCTACTATTAAATAGGATTAGCTTAATCCAGTTAGAGTTCATAAGAGACCGAATCATGAAGATGTCATGATAAACCCTTTGACTTTAAGACCTTAATAAAACTTAGTCCTTGGCCTTCCTTACAGAAATATACCCAAGGATAGGACTCTTATGAGAGCACCTAATCGAGAGGGTAGTGGTCATTCTAATCCTTACAGATATTTCCTAGATATGAGGCTTCATAGAAGAGCTTTTCTAAGGTGTGCTGGACTTAATAAGGATGAATCTGAGTTAAGCTCTGATCATTGTTGGAAGAGACCAAAGACTCATAAGACTGATAAGGCTCCAGAGACAAATTTAGCCCTACTGTGTGACATCCCTTCTTCTTCTTTTTTCAATAATCTTGTGGTAATTTTTCTTTTGAACTTGATTTCTTTATTTTTTTAACTTAAAATTTATCATGAAATTTCATTTTTTTAAGGAAACTTGGAGCAAGAATTAAATTCAGTAAAGTGTGCCCCCACTATTGCCATAGAAGCTACTAAAGAAGTTGAGCCTATAGAGCAAAGGCAAGAGAAAGCAACTCATGCTGCACCTTCTACACTTTCTTAATTTTATGGAGATGACTTCCTATAAAGGCATCATCATAATGTAGCTGCCTCTACATGGATGGACTTATGCTTAAAGATTACAAATGCGCCTTTTTGTGAAGTTCTCTCATTTGTTGACAAAGTTCTTATTGTCTTGAATGAGGTTCAACAAGTTAAGAAGATTGATGTTTCAATTCCCAAGAAGCATCTTGAAGACTATGTTTAGAAAATCAACAATCTTCATGAAAAGGAGTCTTCCTTAGCTTCTAAGTCATCAAAGGAGTCTCATTTAAGGAAACTTGGAGAAATTTCTAAGAGATTAGACAATGTAAGATCTCTTAAAATTGAAGCTTTCAAGAAGCACAGCTTAATTGAGGATGAAATACTTGAGATTGACAATGAGATTCAGAGACCTCATGCAAAGAAAAAAAGACTTAAACTCTCTTTAAGTGATGTATAGAAAGAAGTCCTTGAAGTCCAAGCAAGCATCACCAACATTGAGAAAGAAAAATTAGTTGCAGAGAAATCCCTTTCCAAGATCTAGCTGAAGAAGAATCTTTGTAACAACTTAGAAATGTATTAGAGGCAGAAAAAGTTGACTTAAGAGATTTTGTATGGAAACCATAAGTTCCATTTTCTCTTTGTAATAGAATATTCATTTTTAATCAATAAACATTTTTTTTATATACATCACTTGGATATATATTTTATTTCACTTAGCATAATAATGAGTTTTTTTTTTGATTTATATGACTGAACTTAGCATATTACTAAGCTGCCTATGTACCTTCATAAGAAGGATCAAGTCAAATGTAGTTCAATTATAAAATTTTTTTATTTGGTTTATCATGCACAATTTTAGCTCATACGGGCCAGGAGTAAGGCTGAACTCTAAGCATAGTACCACTTTATGAACTTGCCATTGTTTGGTCTAATACGCACTCCATCTTTATCAACGATCTTGTATGCACTATTTGAATAGACTTCTTGTACAACATATGGTCCATCCAAATTTGATAAGAACTTATTGCCTATACATCAAGACACAATGATTGGCCTTCTTATAGCAAGAACAAGATCTCCAACTTGAAAAGATCGTGGCCTTACTTTCTTATTGAATGCTCTTGACAATCTAGCTTGATAATATTCTAAGCATTGTTGCGTGTCCAAACACCTTTCATCTAAAGTTTCAAACTCTTAAAGGCATAATTGAATATTATCTTCATTTAAGAGTCCTTCTTGAACTATTATCCTCAGAGATGGCATTTGTTGCTCAAGAGGCAATATAGCCACCATACCATAAATAAATGAATATGGAGTTGCTTGTGTAGGTGTTCAGTATATGGTCCAATAAGCCCATAAAGCTTCTCCCATTCTTTCATGCCAATCTTTTTTTGATCAACTTGTAATCTTCTTAAGGAGATTACATAAAGTTTTATTAAAAGCTTCAAGAAGTCCATTGGCTGGCACATTATACATTGAAGAGCAATGCTGCTTGAAGTTAAACCACCCACATAACTTATCCATTATCTTGTTATAAAATGGCCTACCATTATCCATTATAATGTAACAAGGAACACCATACCAGTAAATGATATTTATTCAAATGAAGCTTGAAATTGTCTCCCCTTTCACATCTTTACATGCTATAGCTTCAGCCCATTTAGAGAAATAGTCTGTCGCAACCAAAATGTAAAGATGACCATCTGAGATTTTTGGCAAAGGCCCTACCACATTAAGGCCCCAAGCATCAAAAGGCTAAGATGCAATAGTTAGATGAAGTGGTTTTAGAGGTTGGTATATCACATTTGCATGATATTCACATTCTTGACATCTTTTAGCATACTCCATGCAATCTTTCACCATTGTATGCCAATAATACCCTATTCTTTTAATTTAAAAGTGAAGCTTTGGACTAGCTTGATGAGCCTTATACACCCCTGAGTGTATAAAAGGAACGCCTATAAAGAGTTCCCTTATAGTAAATGCATCTTAAAGCTTATCTCTTTACTTCAATTTTATAGTGTGCATCTTTAGGCAGCTTTTCATGCTCTAAATAATCAATAAGCGGTTGTTGCCAATCTTTTATATCAGTCTCATATACAAAAATATGATTTACCATCTCTTTTTCACCTTCATTTTCAAATTGAAGTGATGATGGCACAATCCATCTTTCTCATACATGAACTTCTACTACACCATTTGGTAATGATAATATTGATGCTAAGTTTACCAAAGCATCAACCGGTTGATTATCATCTCGTAGCATATGCTTAATTGAGAAGTTGTCAAATTGAATAAGTAGCTTTGAAGCATACTCACAATAAGGCAACAGATTAGCTTTCTTTACTTCATATAATGAGAGTACTTGGTTGATAATCAACTTTGAATCTCCAAATACTTCAATATTTAAGATCTCCATGCTAGTTATCATTTCCAATCCAAGGATCAAGGCCTGATATTTTGCCATATTATTTGAGCATTTTTCTTTAAGAGTAAATGTAAATGGAAGAAATTCACCTTCAAGACTAAGGAAAACAACCCCAGTTCTTGTCCCCTCTCATTTTGCTACTCCATCAAAGAATAGCTTCTAAGGTCTTGGAACTTCTATAAAGAAAATTTCTTCATCTGGAAGGTCATCAAAAAAACTCCTAATGATCAGGAATTAGATGATCAGCTAGAAAATCAACAAGAACTTAGACTTTAATTACCTTTTGAGGCACATAGACAATCTTAAATTCTTGTAATAAGACTGCCTATTTAGCTAGTCTTCCTTAGAGGATTGGTCTTGATAAGATGTACTTGATAAGATTTGTCTTAGAAGTCAAGTGCATAGTATGAGCTTGTAGATAATGCCTTAATTTTTTTGTTGCAAACATTTAGGCTAAGCACATCTTCTCAATGGGAGAATAATTTAATTTAGCCTCATTCATCATTCTACTAAGGTAGTAGAGTGCACCCTCCTTTCCTTCATTTTTTTTATGCTAGCAAAACCCCTAAAGATCGCTCATTTACTGATGTATATAAAATGAGAGGTTGTCCAACTATCGGTGCATTTAACATGGGTGGGTTCAGAAGATAAGCTTACAAACTATTGAAGGCATTAGCACAAGCTTTATCCCATTAAAAATGAAGATCTTTTTTCATCAAGTGACTAAAAGGTTGACACCTTCCAGATAAATTTGAGATGAACCTTCTAATATAGGCCAATTTTCCTTGGAGACTCTTCAATTCATGAATATTTCTTGGTTCTAGCATTTTTAAGATGGCATCAATTTTAGATTGATCAATCCTAATCCCTCAATGCCTAGCCATAAATCCAAGAAACTTTCCAACAAATACCCCAAAGGCACACTTTAAAGGATTCATCTTCAAATTATATTTTCAAAGACACTCGAATACTTGTGGCAAGTCCTGCAAATGATCAGTAGCCTTCCTTGATTTTACCACAAGATCATCCATATAACATTCAATATTTTTATGAAGCATGTCATCGAAGATCCTTTGCATAGCCCGTTGGTATGTTGCACCTGCATTTTTCAATCCAAAATGCATGACTTTGTAGCAATAAATCCCCTTTGGAGTATGAAAAGCTATAGCTTTAGCATCTTTTACTGCCATAGGAATTTGATTGTTTCTAGATGATCTATCAAGGTATGATGACCTCTCATAACTCATTGTAGAGTTAATCATGATCTCAATTTGAGGCAATGAAAAATCATCCTTTGGGCAAGCATTATTAAGGTCATAAAAGTCTATGCAGATTCAAAGTTATCCATTCTTCTTTCTTACTAGAACAATATTCGAAATCAAAGTCAGGTATTTAACTTCTTCAATGAAGCCAACATTAATCAACTTATTGACTTCAGCCTCAATTTGCAGAAGCAATTTTGGTATAAACTTCCTTTGAACTTGTTTGATCACCTTTGCCCCTTGTTTGATTGATAAGTGATGAACCACAACTATGGGATCAAGTCATGACATTTCCTTCTAAGACCATGCAAAGATATCACAAAACTCCAAGATAAGGTTTTTATAATCCTCAGCCTCTTCTTGAGCTAAATTTTCCCTTAAAAGAATAGGATGGAGAGTGTCATCGAATGCTAAGTCAATGTTTTTTAATTCATCAACTGTGGTCTTGTTCCCTTCTTTAAAAGCTAGTGGAGCTTCTTCTTCACTTTCCTTAACCATTAAATCTTCTTTATCAATTTCAATTACACTCAAGTGTAAAAAAGTGGTTATGTTATCATCCTTACAACATTAACCAGATGTTGAGCCTATGATCACAATTGTCTGTTGCTTAGTTCTTAGTGTTTCACTAGCCTTGACCACCCATTGACTTTGACACTTCATACGAGAAGAAAACTTGCTCTTAACCTCGTTGTAGTCTACTTACAAAGGTGAATTTTGCTTGACTTTAATCTTTGCTTTATTTTTTGAAACTCCAAGCCTATCATGAACTGAAATTTGGCTAGGCATTGATGTATGTCAACTTGCATGCTTGTTTAGTTGTTTTTAGTTAGTGTTTAATGTCTATTTTGTTACATTTATGCTTTGATTTAGTTGAATTTGATGAGTTTGTTGAAGTTTGTAGCGTTAAAGAAGTAACAATGAAGAAATGAAGCATTTCAGGACTTCAAGGAACAAGTCATGATTGTGACATTCAAAGTCACAATCGTGACAGAAAGGATGCAAGGAAGACACCTTCGAGCAAAGTCACGATCGTGACCTTCAAAGTCACAATCATGACAGAAGCTATGCCAAGAGGAAGAAAGAAAGCCTAAGTCAAGTCACGATCATGACATTCAAACTCACGATTGTGAAAGAAGGAATGAAGCCCGAGCACATTCAAGCAAGTAAGTCATGATCATGACTTCTCAATTATAAGCCATTTAAAGTACAAAATCTATAAAAGATTAAGGGGGAAAATTGGATCCATGGGGGGAACAAAGACAAAAAAAGCTTTAATGGAGACCTCATGGGTAAAGCAATCAGAAAGATGGGCAAAAATACAAACAAATTGGAGTTAAAGCTAGAGGACCCCCACTCAAAGCATAAAAAGAGGATGGCATCTAGGGTTAAGGCATTCACCAACTGCACTAGCAGCAACTCACTCCTTTTTGGTGATTTTGTAGTGTTTTCTTTGTTATTCATTTCTTTCTTGTATTTTCTCTTTAACCATGAATGGCTAAGTACTCTATGTAGGATTTGATCTCTAAATCCCTAATTGGGATAACTGATTGTGCTTGTTAACATTGCTATGAATGTTTAAATTTAAAGTTTGATTTTGGAAGCAAAACCTCTGCTCTGTGATTGCAACGAGAGTTGGATTATAGAATGCTTGTTCATTGAGAGATGTTCAATCCTAAAGGTTAGTTTTCTAAATGATAACTTAAGCTCTGTGATTGCAATGAGAGTTGGATCATGGAAAGCTTATTCATTCTGGTTAGAGTGGTGTGTAAGAGAGATCTATGTACTCCTAATCCCTGTATGATTGCTAGATAGTCTCCTAATTGGAGGACCTTGATTGCGACTAAGGAATTCTAAAGATTAGAGTGAGATTTAGTTGAGTTCACCTTGAGAGAGGGTTTTCAATGCCTTGGGATATCTTGGGTAGCAATAAGCACATGACTATCATCTTAGCTTAGTGATGATAATTTTAAGTCCTTTGCTCCTTATCAATTATGTTATCTTTTTACCTTTGAATTCATTGCATCCCTTATTGTATTCCGGTCAACAACTGCTTACTTCAAAATACCAATCCATCATTCTTGCTTAAATAAACCAGAAATCCAAGTAGTGGCGAATAAATCACTAAATCCTCATAGGATCAATATCTTACTACAGTAATCTGTATGCTTGCAATGAAGTAGTAACAAAACTACTATTGTTTCAGGGATAATCAAGTTTTTAATGTCATTGTCAAGGATTTACAAGTTTAACATCGTTATAAAGAGAGTAAAGTTTAATTTATGTACTTTTATTCTTTGATTGTTTGAAATTATGTAGTGTATGAGTAGGAGAACCAGGAACTCTAAATCAGCATTGTTAGAAGCTTGTGAAGATCCAACAAGGCTTGAAAGGGAAAACCAAAGGGCTGCTCAAGAACAGATTGCATAGGAGAATGCAGCAGAGATGGTAGAAGAACAAAGGACATTGATGGATATAGTCAGACCTGGCTTCTATGTTAACAACAAAGCATCATGAGGCCAGTAGTTGCAGCTAACAACTTTGAAATCAAGCCAGCTTTACTGTAGATGTTGCAGTCTTTGGTACAGTCTTTTGGTTTACCAAATGGGGATCCTAATGCTCATATTTTAAATTTTTTAAAGATTTGTGATACTTTTAGGTACAATGGGGTGACAGAGGATGTTATAAGGTTAAGGTTATTCCCATTTACACTGAGGGATAAGGCAAAGATTTGGCTGAATTCATTGACCCCAAGGTCAATCATAACTTGGGACCAGCTTGTACAAGCATTTTTAGCCAAATACTTTCCTTTGGCAAAGACTGCAAAGATCATCAAAGAGATTACCAACTTCCAGCAGATGGATAGTGAATCTCTATATGAAACATGGGAAAGATTCAAGGAGCTACAAAGGAAGTGCCCTTATCATAACTTGCTAAGAGAGTTGTTGCTCCAGACATTCTACAATGGAGTAAACACAACCACCAGAGGAACCATTGATGCAGCAACTGGAGGGTCCTTGATGAAGAACACTATAGAGGTAGCATATGAACTGCTGGAGGAGATGGCAGCCACCAATGCATTATGGGCATCAGACCGGTCTAGAATGGTAATTAAAAAATAAAAAGGGGTTTTATCACTTGATGTTATTAGTGTTTTGCAGGCTAAAGTTACAAATTTGACTAAGCAAATCAGTAACTTATCAAAGGTGTCCAGTTCATGTGAGTTATGCGGACAAGTAGGACATACAACAAGCAAATGCAATGCATGTGAATCTATGGAGCAGGTCAGTTTTGTGGGAAACATGCCACATTCTATGGGAAGATAAGGTAACAACCCTTATTCCAATTCATATAATCCATGATGGTGAAACCATCCAAACTTTTCCTAGAGTAACAATGCAAGAAATATGCAAAAGGCACAGCAACTAGTACCTCCCCAACAGAACAATTTTGAGTCTAAAATGGAGAAATTCATGGAGCTGCTAGGAATAAAATTTAATAGTTAGGAGGAATCATAAAAGATAATGGAAGCGAAGTTCGATCAAATCACCAAGAACCATTCTTCCTCTATCCACAACTTAGAAGTACAAGTAGGACAACTGGCTACAGTACTCGCGCAGAGGAATCTTAGAGAACTTCCAAGCAACACTGAGCTAAACCCCAAGGAGTAAGTGAATGTAATTCAATTAAGAAGTGGTAAGGAACTACTTGATAAAGGTATGGAATCTATTGTTGTTGAGAATGAATGCAGGAACAAGGAAGGATGACAGAGCAGTAGTGGAGTTAGAACTTCATGTACAGAGACAGAGGAAAGCCACTATCATGATCGTGACATTGCAAGTCACGATCGTGACATTACTACTGAAAAGAGGAAGGAGAAGGAGCAAGGTCCAGGTAAGTATGTACCCCCCTATTCCATTTCCATAAAGATTAGTGCAACATAAAGTAGATGAAAAGTTTACTGAATTTGTGAAAAAATTAAAGAAATTAAGGATTAACGTGATATTTACCGAGATGATTAAAGACATACCAAAATATATAAAATTTCTAAAGGAAATCCTAGCACATAAATGCACGATTGATGACATACAACCGGTCTCACTAACTGGAAACTGTAGCTCAATTTTATCAAGTAAAATTCCATCTAAGTTGCAGGATCCTGGTAGGTTCACCCTGACATATAAAGTAGGATATATGGTATTTAACAAATGTTTATATGATTTTGGCGCAAGTATGAACTTGATGCCATATGCTATTTTTTAGAAGCTAGGTATTGGAGAAATCAAGACCACATCAATGGTAATACAGCTAGTAGATCAGTCAGTGAAGAAATCATTTGGAATCATTGAGGATGTGTTGGTTAAAGTGGACAAATTTATCATTCCAGTAGACTTTATGGTGCTGGATTACAATGAGGATGGTAACTGTCCCCTGATTCTAGGAATACCTTTCTTGAACACAATAAGAGCATTGGTAGATGTACATACAGGAAAACTCACCCTTCGGATAGGCAAGGAGCGACTGGAGTTTAGTATGAAGAAGGCAATGAAAAGGCCGATGGAGGGCAAGGTGTGCATGAAGGTAGACATAATTGATGAATGCGTGTCCACTGTCATGAATGAAGAAGTGCAGAATGTCACAATAGTGGAGGAGCCTGAGGTGAGGGTTGAGGAATGTAGTGAGTCACCTAAAGAAGAAATTTTGGTAAGAAATGCTAACCCTACTCCTCCTTCCATTAAAAAGCCACCAGTATTAGAATTGAAAGTCTTGCCTAAACACTTGGGGTATGCTTTCTTAGGTCACAATGAGACATTACCAATTATCATTTCTAATAAGCTAACTTTGGCACAGGAAGACAAGTTACTAAAGATGGTGCGGAAGCACATCCGGGCTCTAGGCTGGTAGTTATCAAACATTAAGGGAATCAGCCCTGATATGGTCATGCATAAAATGCACTTGGAGGAGGGAAACAAGCCTGTTCATGAGAGGCAAAAGAGACTTAACCCTAACATGCAAGATGTTGTGAAAAAGGAGGTAATCAAGCTGCTGGATGCAGGTATTATCTATCCTATTTCTGATAGCGAGTGGGTGATTCCTTTCCAATATGTACCCAAAAAGGGTGGCATGACTGTTATAGAAAATGATAAGAAGGAATTACTGTCAATTAGGACAGTGACTGGTTGGAGAGTCTGCATAGACTATAGGAAATTGAACACTACTACTAGAAAAGACCACTTCCCCTTACCCTTTATTAATCAAATGATCGAGAAGATAGCAGGTCACTCTTTTTATTGCTTCCTAGATGGCTATTCAGTTATAATCAAATTTTCATCTTTCCTCAGGACCAAGAGAAAATAACTTTGACATGTCCCTACGGCACATTTGCATATAAGCGTATGCCTTTTGGATTGTGTAATGCACTTGCTACTTTTCAGAGATGTGTGATTGCTATATTTACTGATATGATTGAGGAATTTATGGAAATAGTCATGGATGACTTCTCAGTGTTTGGAGACTCTTTTGAGTCTTGTTTGCAAAACTTAGAACGGGTCTTGAAACGCTGTGAGGAGACCAATTTGGTGCTAAACTGGGAAAAGTGCCATTTCATGGTAGAAGAGGGAATTGTGCTTGGTCAAAAGATCTCCAAGGAAGGTATTGAGGTGGACAGAGCTAAGATTAAGGTAATATCTAATCTACCACTGCCAAAGAATGTGAAAGGGATAAGAGGATTCCTTGGACATGTGGGATTCTACCGGTGTTTTATAAAAAAAATTTTGGTCATTGCTAGACCCTTGACAAGCTTGTTAGTCAAGGATGTTGTATTTGATTTCAATTCTGAGTGTTTGAATGCCTTTAATCCTTTAAAGCATGCTCTAACCATAGCTCTGATTTTAACTTCATCGAATTGGTCTTTGCCTTTTGAAATCATGTGTGATGCTAGTGACTTTGCCTTAGGATGTGTGTTGGGGCAAAGAAAGGATAAGAAATTGCATGCCATTTATTATGCTAGCAGAACATTAACTGGACCACAACTGAATTACACTACCATTGAAAAGGAACTTCTAGCAGTAGTTTTTGCATGTGATAAGTTTAAAGCTTATCTTTTAGGTTCTAAAGTCATTATCTTCACTGACCATGCTGCTCTGAGGTATTTATTTACAAAGAAAGATACAAAGCCAAGACTGATTAGGTGGGTATTGCTGCTTCAAGAATTTGATATTGAAATCAGGGATAAGAAAGGAGCTGAAAATGCAGTTGTAGATCATCTTTCACGATTGGAAAAGAATGAGGATTATGGTGAAGAAAACGAGCCTATCAAGGAAGAGTTTCCTGATGAGTCTATTTTTATGTTGCAAAAAAAGAAACTTCTTTGGTATGCAGATATGGATAATTACTTAGCTTGTGGTATAATGCCTTCTAATGTTTCATATCAACAACGGAAGAAGTTCTTTGCCAACATTAAGTATTATCATTGGGAGGAACCATACTTATTTCACCACTATGCAGATGGCATAATAAGGAGATGTGTTCCAGAAGAAGAAATAATGTCCATACTAACACAGTATCATGATTCATCATATACAAGGCATTATGGAGCTAATAAAACAGCTAGCAAATTGTTAGAATGAGGGTTCTATTTGCTGACAGTCTTCAAGGATGCTAAGAACTATGTGCTTCAATATGATAGGTGTCAAAGAACCAACAATATCTCTAAAAGGGATGAGATGCCTCAATCTTTGATTTGGAAGTGGAAATATTTGACGTTTGGGCCATAGATTTTATGGGACCGTTTCCTACCTCCCTAGGGAACAAATATATACTGGTGGGGGTTGATTACGTTTCCAAATGGGTAGAAGCGGTTCCCAGTCCCACCAATGATGGTAGGGTAGTCAGCAAATTCTTAAAAAAGCTATTTGCCAGATTTGGAGTCCCAATATCACTTATCAACAATGGAGGAGCTCACTTCTGCAATGCAAAATTGGAAGCCTTGCTCAGAAGATATAATGTACATCACAAAGTCTCCACAGCATACCACCCACAGACCAGCGGTCAAGTAGAAGTGGTGAACAAAGAGCTTAAGAGAATCCTGGAAAAGATAGTTAGTCTTTCCAGGAAAGATTGGGCAACAAGGCTGGATGACACTCTGTGGGCATGCCGAACAGCATTCAAGACCCCTATAGGAACAACTCCCTATAGGATGGTCTATGGAAAAGCTTATCATCTTCCTGTGGAGTTGGAGCATCAAACATACTAGGCAATTAAACATCTAAATTATGATCTAAAGATGGCAGGGGATAAGAGACTATTGCAGCTGCAGGAATTAGAGGAGCTAAGGCACCAAGCATACGATAACGTGAAGCTATATAAGGAGAGGACCAAACAGTGGCATGTTGCACATATCACGGTAAAAACATTTAATGTTAGTGATAATGTGTTGCTGTTCAATTCTAGGTTGAGATTGTTTCCTGGGAAGCTCAAATCAAGATGGAGCGGTCCCTTTAAAGTAAAGCAAGTTTTTGATAGCGGAGCAATCGAGCTACAAAATGACAGAGGAGAAACATTCAAAGTTAATGGACAGAGATGTAAAATCTAACTGGGAGGTTTGACTCACAAACCATCTAAGGTAACATCTCTGAAATGAGAACAAAAGCAGGTAAGGTCCAGCTGATGACCTTAAACTTAGCACGTTATCATGTTTTCATTTGTGTTTTTGATAGTATTTGAGTCAATTTTCAAGTGTTTATAACCCTTGGAATACATGTTTTCATTAGTGTAAAATGATGCTGTCAAGTTAGCTTTTGAGTATTGATCATTAGGAATTAAAAAGACAATGAAAAATGCAATGAAAATGACAAATGAGGGAAGTCATGATTGTGACATTGCAAGTCACGATCATGACAGAAGGTTGAGCATGTGACGAGCCAAAGAATTTGGAGTCTAAGACAAGTCATGATTGTGACATTGCAAGTCATGATCGTGATAGAAAGTTTGGCAAAAGAGCGAGGGGCAAGCAAAATTTTCTAAGGCAAGTCACGATTATGATAGAAACTCTCTAAGTTAAGTCACGATCATGACTTTCAATGTCACGATCATGATAGCAATTTGCAAAACTCACAGCCCAGAATTTTTCTAAGTATAAAAGGGGAGAGTTGCTATCAAAAACATAACTCTTCACTTGCCCAAAACCTCAAACCACTCTCCCTTTTCCCCAAACAAGATTTCTTTCAATTTCTTGCCATTTTCACATTAGATTACTCATTTTTTCTGCATTCTTCTCATTAATCATCCTCCATTTGCAAGTAAGTTTCTTTATCTCTCTCTCTCTCTCTCTCTCTCTCTCTATCTCTCTCTGTGTCTCTCTTGTTCTTAATTGTTGGATTTTGGCATTTTAGGTTTTGTTTAGGGGAATCTTTTATAATGTTTTGATAGTGCTTTTGAGGGAGACTTGCTTAATATTTTCATGATTAGGTTGTGATTTTGCCATTAGATCATGAGTTTTTCCATTTTCTTCACAAGAATGAAAAAGGGGGGAAATAAAATTAAAAGTCATGATCGTGACTTCTAATGTCATGATCATGAAAGAACCTAGTTTATACGCAAGCTAATTGTTTTACTCTCCCAATGATTAAACTTGATTCCACTTCAATTATAGAATGTCTAAGAGAGTCAAGCACGTCGCTAAGTGCACACAAGATAAAGGAAAGGCCCCTGCTTCATCCCAATCATAACATGACTTTATAGAACAATATGGTGCTCCATTTCCCATCTACTCACCCCAAGAAGCACAAAAATACACACAAGTTTGTAAGAAACAGCTAATTCTCCCTCAATATTTTGATTGGAACTTACTAGGGTAGCTCAAGGCTCAGGCCCCCCTGAAACCATTTGCTTCCAAGTTGGGCTGGGATAATTTTATTTATCGATGAGCACCCTATCTACAAAGAACTCACTCATGAGTTCTACACCACTTACGAGCTAGTAGACAATAGGTTAAGGAGAATTTGTTTTATCAGATGATTGAGGATGTCTTAGACCTCCCTCGATCAGGACTTACCTCTTCGCACGCTGACTTTAAGTCTAAGGCCTTCTGGAATGAAATCAAAGGAGGTTATATTCCCTATAATGCACATAATGCTCCTAACCTCCTCATCAAGGACCCTGTTCTTATTTTGTTGCATAAATACATAGCTGTATATGTCTTTACTGAGATAGAAAATAACAAGGTCTCTGTTTAGGAACTTTTTCCTATGTGGTGTTTGCTAAATGACCAACCCTATTGCACCATCTTTCATCTAATGAAAAGGATTCTAGTGCATGGCGAGACCGAGTAGCAGGAAATTAGGATTATGTTATATGATCACTGCTATTCCTGACTATTTTGATATTGAGATATATGACCTAACCATGCTGCCGTCTGAGAGATTATCTGCCAAGTATTTACAGGATGCAGGACTCACCACCAAGTGCGGGGTACAGTTCAAAGCCTATGCCGACCGAGAAGGCATTAAGCAACGTCGCATTGACTTAGACTCTAATGATGAGGATGAGGAGGAAGAAGAAGGCGCTATTGAGGAGGAGGAACAGGAGCAGCAATACCAGGAGGAGCATGAGGCTCACCCCCAGGCAGCACAAGCACCAGATGACACTTTATTTGAGGAGCTGTTACGCAAGATCGAGCAAGGCAATACTGACAATGTTGCTCGCTTGACCCGTGTGGAAGCCACAATGAATGAGATACATCGAGAGCAGGGCTATCAATGATGAAAAATTCTCAAATTTTTCAAGCTCTCTGGCGTCAGTGTACCATCCCTAACACTTTCTCCACCCAGCTTGCCTGCACCACCAGGCAACTAGACTCCCTTTGCTATTTATTTTTTTATTTTTATCATTTGCATGTTGTGTCTCCTATTTTTTGTTGTGTTATATATCTTCACATTGAGGATATTGTTCTCTCTAAGTATGGGGATGTAAGTGTCCGCTTTGTTTTGTTTACTTATTTGCCATTGTTTTGCCTACGTATTTGTCATGATTGCATGTTTACCTTATATCTTTTGCATGAGTAACTGCATGTGATTTGTGAAATTGGAATTACTTATATATGGCAAGAGTATTTGAAGGTTGGACATGATTAACTCATAATCATACTGATTTTGCAACTTTTCTCATAAATTTGGTAATTCATTAGGGATTATGAAGGTATAAATGTTTAGCCTAGATAATAAGCTTAGTCTTTCTATGATTGCACTGCAAAATAGAATACAACTTATTAGCAATTGTCGAGCTATATAGTGTAAGTAATTCTAAACAGCGAAGCAATGAGGAAATGAGTAAGGAAATAAAAAGAAAAAGAAAAGCAAAGATAATAATAAAAGGGCAAAATGCTAACTGTTCCGCTATCAGTAGGGGTGCTCGACATTGGCCTTAGTGATATGAACATTGCTAGTAGCCGCTCAAGTGAAGGTAGAATGTTGAGTAACTAGGGATCATCGCCAAAAGTGTGGGATACTCACGTTGAAAGACCTACCTCATGGATAAGAGCCAAACCCAAAAAGAAAAACAAAAGCAATAAAACGAGAATTAAAACCTTATGATCCTCAATTAGAGCAAGTTTAACAAAGCAAAATGGAATTACTCTCACTCATGATTAAGCAAGGATAAAGGAAGTTGTATTTTATTTTATAGTGCAATGGTATGAATGATTGAGCTTAATTATCTAAGTTAAACATTTCTAGTTTTTCAAGACCTATTAAATTGCTAATGTTATGAGAAGAGTGTCATAAAGAAGAGTGGTTCCAAGTTAAGTTATACTCAAGCCAACTTATGCAAATTACCATATAATAAGCGTATTTCAATTTCATTACTTTGAGTTGTTTTTTTTTGTATTGTTTTTGCTTAAGGATCAGCAAAGAATTAAGTGTGGGGATGTTGATGTATGTCAACTTGCATGCTTGTTTAGTTATTTTTAGTTAGTGTTTAATGTCCATTTTATTACATTTATGCTTTGATTTAGTTGAATTTGATGAGTTTGTTGAAGTGTGTAGTGTTAGAGAAGTAACAAAGAAAAAATGAAGCATTTTGGGACTTTAAGGAACAAGTCATAATCATGACATTCAAAGTCACGATCGTGACAGTAAGGATGCAAGGAAGACACCTTCGAGCAAAGTCATGATCGTGACCTTCAAAGTCACGATCGTGATAGAAGCTATGCCAAGAGGAAGAAAGAAAGCCTAAGTCAAGTCATGATCGTGACATTCAAAGTCATGATCGTGACAGAAGGAATGAAGCTCGAGCACATTCAAGCAAGCAAGTCATGATCGTGACTTCTCAATTATGAGCCATTTAAAGTACAAAATCTACAGAAGATTGAGAGGGAAAATGGGATCCATTTGGGGAACAAAGACAAAAAAAAGCTTTAATGGAGACCTCATGGGCACAGCAATTAGCAAGATGGGTAAAAATACAAACAAATTAGAGTTAAAGCTGGAGGACCCCCACTCAAAGCATAAAAAGAGGATGGCATCTAGGGTTAAAGCATTGACCAACTACACTAGTAGCAGCTTACTCCTTTTTGGCAATTTTGTAGTGTTTTCTTTGTTATTCATTTCTTTCTTGTATTTTCTCTTTAGCCATAAGTGGCTAAGTTCTCTATGTAGGATTTGATCTTTGAATCCCTAATTGGGATAACTGATTGTGCTTGTTAACATTGCTATGAATGTTTAACTTTAAAGTTTGATTTTGGAAGCAAAATCTCTGCTCTGTGATTGCAACGAGAGTTGGATTATAGAATGCTTATTCATTGAGAGATGTTCAATCCTAAAGGTTAGTTTTCTAAATGATAACTTAAGCTTTGTGATTGCAGCGAGAGTTGGATCGTGAAAAGCTTATTCATTTTGGTTAGAGTGATGTGTAAGAGAGATCTACATACTCCTAATCCTTGTATGATTGCTAGATAGTCTCCCTAATTAGAGGACCCTGATTGTGACTAAGGAATTCTAAAGATTAGAGTGAGATTTAGTTGAGTTCACCTTGAGAGAGGGTTTTCAATGCCTTGGGATATCTTAGGTAGTAATAAGCACATGACTGTCATCTTAGCTTGGTGATGATAATTCCAAGTCCTATGCTCCTTATCAATTATGTTCTCTTTATGCCTTTGAATTCATTGCATCCCTTATTGTATTCCAGTCAACAACTGCTTACTTCAAAATACCAAACCATCATTCTTGCTTAAACAAACCAGAAATCCAAGTAGTGGCAGATAAATCACTAAATCCTTATAGGATCGATATCTTATTATAGCAATCTGTACGCTTCCAGTGAAGTAGTAAGAAAACTACTGTCATTTCAGGAATAATAAGGCATAGAATTATCTTAAGCCCTAAGATGATCAAAAATGGAAACTCGATTTGAATTGGTTCCTAGTCGATCAAACAATGACATCTTTGGAACTCCATTGGATTTTCTCCATCTCCTGCTGAAATGTATTATGAGGTCCTTTTATGGATCTTCAACCTTAAAGGATTAGATGCATTATACTCTAGACCTTCTCTTGAAGTCTTTAGAGTTGCTTCCCTCACCTTCCAAATTTTACGAATTCCATTGGATAGGCCATCTTTTTGCCCAGACTCTAGTTCCTTTATCAGTAAGGTTGTAGCCTTCTCACCTATACTAGCTTTAGCTAGTAATTTATAGGCATTTGGATCAAATCCATTTACTCTTTTTATTAGAAGTTCTCTATACTCCACCGATGATCCTTGTGATGGTCTGATAAACCCCAATAATGGTGGTGCAACTGCTTTTGATATTGCCAATTTTGTCAATGGAAGGACCAAGTCTTGTACGTCTTGCTTAGGATCCTCTTTGGCTTTGAACGAGGCTTGCCCTTCTTTTCTCCTTGAAGGTGGAACATAATGTAGTTTTGGATTCTCCTTCATAGACTTATTTAATTTGATTAAAGTCTCTCTCTTCCCTTAGTTGGAAATAAAGATGTTCCTTTCTTGGCTTTAGAAGAGTCATTCTCTGCCAGTTTCTTAGTTGCTTTAGGCTCAAATTATAACTCCTTTGTCATGCTTATCTCCAAGTAAAATTTAGCATCTGTAAAGTATGACTCAACTTCACTGAAAGGATTTGTATCAGCTACCAACCTTCTTACCACACCATTCTTGTAATAGTTGAAGCATTGATGGAGTGTTGAAGGCATCACCTTATTTTTATGAATCCATGGCTGACCTAATAACATATTATATGTTATTTTAGCATCAATGACATGGAATAGATCACTTGATTCTATCTTATCAATGTATAAGTCAAGATGGATCCTACCCATTGCTCTTTGACCGCCTTAGTTAAATCCTTGAATCATCAACCAACTCTGCATCAACTTATCCATTGGGATGCCAAGTTGTTTTAATGTCTTCAAAGGAAGAATATTGATAGCTTAACCATCATCTATAAGAATCTTTTTTACTTTTTGCTCTTAAATAAACCCGATAATAAATAATGGACGGATATGAAATTTTGAGCCTAACAACATATCATCTTCAGTGAAGGTGATTTCTTTTGCACATGAGTTACAGGTGCTATGGTGAGAACAAACTTCTTTATCCTCCACTTTCTCTTGCACCATTGAGTCTTCTTCTCCCTCCACTTGATAACATGTGAAAATTTTTGGCATGTAATCAACTAAGGTGATGGGCATTCTTGATTCTTGCTTAAATTCAAAATTTGGCTGAGGTAATAAAGATGCCTTTCTTGATCTCTTAGCCTTTGACTTTTTTTAACTTAGGCTTATTTGAAGCCTCTGGTGCTCTTCTCTTCACTTTGGCTTTTTGAGGACTTAGGTTTGATTTTGGTAAATTATTGCATTGACTCCTTCATTGCATTATAAGAATCCACCCTTAATCATTAGAATTACTTAAAGTATTGCTTCTTACATTAGGACTTGACTGTAACACCTCTTCATGCATCACCAAGTATTGAATGCAAGGAACTTTAACAGTTATGGGTTTAAAGGACCCAAAACAAATTTCCACCAAAGAAAATGCTTGAGGGCTCAAATCCTTAGTGTTAATCATATTTGAACTTACTTCCTCCTCATCAAAAGCAATTACGCCTTGTGCTTTTAGCTCCATAATTTTATCTTTCAACATAAAATAGTTCTCCACTGGATGACCAAACAAGCAGTGGTACTTGCAGTAATTTGCATCTTTACTATGATTTGCTTGCTCTAGATATTTCATTGGCAAGAGCTCAATGAGGTTAGCTTCAAGTAAATCATCAAGCATACTTAAAATATTAAAATCGGGGAAAGGATATTTCTTTTCTTGTCTTTCCTTCAAATAAGCAATCTTCTTTTCTTGACTTTGGAGAGCAATCAGCTTTATCTCCTTCTTCTTTCTAACCTTAGAGTTGATCTTGATTGGAGTAGAGCTTACAGCTAATGATTGCTTATTCTCAGGCTTGACATTAGGCTAGACGACCTTACATACCTCCAACTTCTCCTTGCCTTTCTTTAGATCTTGTACTAGGATATTTTGGTGACCAACATCCAAAATACTAAGCTCTATATCATAGGCACGAGTCACTAATTCTTCAAAGGTACTTGGCTTTATTCCTTGAAGAATGTAATGTAATCCCTAATTCATGCCCTTGATGCACATGTCGATTACAGAGATTAGGTTGTTGGCCACCACTTGAGTGCTACTTGTAGCCTTTGTTGCTGAAGCACCTTCCTCTTTTTCTTGACTAGTCGATGGGTTAGATGCTACTTCAGCAATAACTTTCCTAGCCATACTTGCCAACTTTGCGGATAAAGATGCAATTTCATCATCTTTTTCCTTGGTTTGTTCATGAGGTCTTCTACCAACTTGGTCAAGTTGGCAACTTGTTCTTTAAGTGAAGTAGTATTGGTCATCATTACAGACATAGTGCCATCGAGACTTTTTAGAGATGAAATTTGCAGATTTGATTATGAAGTGAAACTTCTACCTTGACTTCCTTCCTCGTTACAGGACTTTAGCAAGGATAAGAAACTGGTTTCCTTTGACACTCTAATTTTTACCCCCATCTTTGGCAAAGGCATCATTTGTTGTTGCTCATATAACTGTATGATCGATTTTATCTTTATCATAGTGTTGGGACTATCACCGACATTTGATCCACCAAACGACGAGATAGGAGTTTGAACTTGAACATCTTTTAAGCGGAGGTTGTACTTCATTGGTGCCATGGAGTCACTCTTCTCGGATGCCATTGATGTTGAAGATTTGTTTCTTTTATTTCGAAATTGGAGATGAGAGGTAGAGAGGGTCTTACTGGGCATGCCAAAATTTGTAGTGTGTAAAATCTATAAAAAAAATGAATAAAATTAGAAATTGAGTAACAAATAAATTTATTAATTTAAAGTAGGTTACAATCTTTAATATGAAATTCTATAACAAAGAATTTAAATCCTTTGATTCGAATTTCAAAGCAAGAACTTGATTCAAGGGCTTTTGTAGCTTGATCTTGAATTAAACTTGATTTTTGGTGAAGAACATGATTCAAGTGTTTTAGGGGCTAGATCTTGAATCAAATTTCATCTTGGAGGAAGAACTCGTTGATGAACTTGATGAACACCTTGATGGACTCCTTGAACGCCTTGATGAACTTGAAGAACACATTGAGGTCTTGAACGCTTGGAGAGCTTGTAGCTTGTGAGCTTCTTGTTGCTTTTGGCTTCTGGCTTCCAAAATGTGTGTGTTTTGGAATGAAGAGATGCCTCCTATTTATAGTGATTTGAATGAGAAAGATTTTACAGATTTAACCCTTATCCTCACTTCAAAACAATTATCACTTCATTTATTTATTATTTTAATAGAATTTATCTTACTATTAAAATAATTTAAATTTAGATGATAAACCGGATAATTTTGATTGGTTCAAAATCTATTTAATTTATTAGATTAAGATAATTATTTAATCTAATTATTTTATAGATCAAAAATATTTGTTTAATTGATCCATAAAATATATTTCATTTATTAGATTAAAATAATTATTTAATCTAATTAATTTCATAGAT
>CANYBF010110565.1:0-13854 GCA_948192965.1 Dalechampia spathulata
ATTTGACACAGGAGCAGATTTAAATTGTATAAAATCAAATTTAGTACCTAAAAGATTTTGGAAGGAAACTAAAGAAAAATTATCAGCAGCAAATAAATCAAAATTAGAAATATTAGGTAAAGTAGAAGCATCAATTAAAAAAAAAAAAAATATATATATATATATATATATATATATATATATATATATATATATAAGAAAGTATATTATGGAAATACATATTCACAAACTAAAATATTACCATCTTAAGGACATTCATAGATGGTATAATAGGGTTGATTAACTTATGTTAGAAGAAGGATATAGCAATATAAGCTAATGTCTGGTTTTAAATGAATATGTTGAATAATCCTTTATATAAATGCTGATATAATTATGTTATTGAACATTTAAATTTGATGTTGATTGTAAGTCAAGAAATGCATGGGTTGGATGCCCTTTCTTAAGAACAATGAATGCATGAATGTCATGTTGTGCGTGCATGAGGAGCATATTCATAAATTGAAATAATTGTTACCTGTATGAGAACTATTACTTAACAGTAAACTTAGATGCAAGATTATGCATTAAAACAAGTATTTCTTCCTTAATAGAAAGTAGGTGTATGTGACTTAAATAACAATGGATTGAATAATGTATTTGAATAGTTTAAATTAGACTTCTAATGTTATGCATGCAATATTTATATGAATGATCAAGCCTTAAAATGTCATGTTTTATGCCCACAAAGCACCCATTGTAGCATTATTTATTTGTTAGAACAGTTGACTTGCGTACATTTTGTATTTTGTAGGTCAAAATGGTGAGTTTTGGGAAAACGTGCTTAAATGGGAAGTTTCAAAGCTTATTTGGATTTTAGAGTTTCGGGACACTGCTTGCGAGCATAAAGCTAGGCAAAATGACCTGTCAGAGCTGCGTTTTGGAGAACTGAAGGAGGAAGAAGTTGAGTCGAACTCAAAAACCTGCGAGCTGGAAGCTGATAAGGCTTGCGGGCATAACGGACATCAAAATGATAATATCTGGATAGCTTTAGAGTTTGGATGAGGACGAGTTTTACTTATACTTAATTTCCTTAAGCTGGACGAAAAAGTGATTGGAAACAATGTAAACTCTTTTATCTGAAGATTAGGATGATTAGTTATTTATTTTTATTTTTATTATTTTATTTTACCTTATATAAATAGGAGTATGTTCCTATGTAGAGGGGGTTCCTAGTTTTCGATTCTGAATATTTATTCTAGCATTGGTAGTTTGGTTTTTACAGTTTTATTTTAATTTTAGTTTTTATTTTCTTTATTTTAATTTTATGTTTATGATGATTTTGCCCATGATGCTAGGTTAAGCGATTTGTTCTTTCCAATTGGAAGTAATTCAAGTCATTCATTAAATGATTATGTGAGATCTAAACGATCTTAATTCCATTGGCAAAACACTATTATCTCTAATTCTGAGTTGCATAGAACCATTGCTGTTCCTAGTGCATGTAAATAAGGCCTATTGCATGTTTCTAAGTTCTAGCATATAACTAAGCGGGTTGTTTGATACGAAAAAGTCACTCGACTTGCTGGAGTGGTAAAACAGGATGCTATCCTTGTTGCGATTTGCGGTAGTACTTCTGTGGGTTAGAGGATCTAGTTTAAACACGAAGGATGTTGGGTCGCAACTGTTAACTAGAGTCGGGTCTTCCTAATTCCTAATGCAATTTTGGGATGACTTAGTGAGAATCTATTTCCACCTTGTCTATCCCGGGATTAGAGGAGTTTCATCGAGCTTGTTTCATGGCATCTTATAAATAAAGGAAGATTGGGGTGTGCGAGACTTGCTCGGTAAACTATAACAGGCTTAGTGCATTTATTGCCTTTGGACTATTATTGAATCGATGATCATATTCAATTAATGAATACTTGATGCTTTCGGTTAGGAGAATTACTTTTTATTGATTTTCTCAAATTTATTTTATTTGTTTGTATTTGTTTCTTTGTTTATCTCAATTACTTTCTGATTTAACTTGTTTACTTTTAAACGCAAAGAATTAAGTGAGTTGAAGCCGTCTCTGTGGGATTCGACCCTTACTTCCACTACTACAAAAATCATAATTCCAACGTGTGGCTTGAAGAAATTAATTTGACGGAAGCGATAACCGATCAAATTTTGGCACCGTTGCCGGGGATGGTAATTAACATTTCTTAATTCTTTGTTTATAACTCAATCTTCTGCAGGTAATCTTCACTTTGACAAAGAAATCGAGAAAACTGTAAAAAGATTGAGAAAAGAGGTGAAACTTAGAAAATCTGCCTCTGTCTCAGAGAGTTCTTGTGCCCACGAGGAAACAGCAGTGACAACTCTGATAGCGAGAGCTATAATGAAGCTGTTATGGCTATAAACAACGAGCAAACTCTCAGACAAATAGCCGCTGCGCCCATAGATCAGTCCCCACTTTGCATCACTTATGAGGACATAACAGGACCCCTTGAACTTAAATATGGACTCATACAACTACTGCCTACTTTCATGGGTCTAGAGAATGAAGATCTATACAAACACTTAAAGGAATTTCACATTGTTTGCATAGGTATGAAGCCGTAAGGTGTAAACCTTGAACATATTAAACTTAGAGCTTTTCCCTTTTCTCTTGCAGATGCTGCCAAAGATTGGCTCTATTACGTGCTCTCAGAAACTGTCACAACATGGAATGAGATGGCCAAATTATTTCTGGATAAATTTTTTCTAGCCAAAAGAGCTGCCCAAATCAGGCGAGATATATGTTCCATTCGGCAGAAAGACATGGAGAATCTTCATGAGTATTGGGAATGTTTCAAAAGAATGTGTGCGTCGTACCCACAACACGGGATCACAGAGCAGAATCTGATACAATATTTTTACGAGGGATTATTACCAATAGAAAGGAAGATGGTGGATGCTGTGAGTGGAGGAGCTATAATGAACAAGACACCTCAAGAAGCTCAAAATCTAATTGCTATAATGGCTACTAATGCCCAGTCCTTTAGCATCGAAAGAGAACAGCCTAGAAAGGTCCATGAGGTGAATGTTTCTAGCCTTGAAAATCAAATTAAACAGCTCACATCTGTTGTGCAGGAACTTACGACCAACATGAAACCAGCAAGAGCTTGTGGAATCTGTACCCAAACAGATCATGCGACTGAACAATGCCCCTCAATTCAAAAGAAGGGAACTAAAGAACAAGCAAATGTTGTTGGAGGATTTCCAGGACCACCCTAGAGGAAATATGACCCATTTTCTAAGACATACAACCCAAGCTGGCGAGACCATCCCAACCTGCGTTATAGCAATCAACAGCCAAATTTTCAGCAGAAACCAAACCAATAAAAGTCTCCACGTATGTCTCTAGAAGATGTCGTGAAAAATTTAGCAACTAATGTTCATGCTTTTCAGCAGGATGTTCAGCAATTTCAGCAGACCGTGACTCAAAATTAGTAAAATACAGACACAAAGATAAAGAATATAGAGAATTAGATGTCTCAGATGGTTACAGTTTTGAGCAGAATTGAGTTATAAGGAAAACTTCCATCACAGGCAAAAGTTAACCCCAAAGAGAGTGTCAATGCTATGACACTAAGGAGTGGCTGAACACTTCCTGAAGTAGTTGGAAAAAGGCCAAAAAATCATGAGGAGAAGGAGCTGGAAGTTGACGATGGCAAAGAAGGAAAGAAAGGAGACCAAGAGGAAAAAGCCAAAGATCATGAAAAGGCAATCCAGCCTGTGATTAATCAATGCCCATTTCCTGAGCGATTGGAAAAAACCAAATGTGAAAAGGAGCAGAAGGAAATTCTGGAGACCTTTCGTAAAGTATAGGTCAATATTCCATTGCTTGAGGCCATAAGACAGGTACCCAGGTATGCCAAATTTCTCAAGGACTTATGCACCAATAAACATAAATTAATTGGCTTTCAACAGGTGAATATGAGTAAAATTGTTTCAGCAGTAATTCAAAGGAAAGTGCCACTGAAATGCAAAGATAAGGGAGTTTTCACAATCCCTATTATGATCGGTGATATGGGCATGAGGCATGCCATGTGCGATTTAGGAGCCTCAATTAACATTATGCCTGTAAATGTGAATGAATCTTTGAATGTAGCTCCACTGAAGGAGATAAGTGTTATGATTCAATTGGCAGACAGGTCAACCATATACCCAATTAGAGTTTTGGAGGATGTGCTTGTGAAAGTTAACGAATTGATTTTTCCTGCAGATTTTTATATCGTGCAGATGGATAGTAAAACTTCCCCAAAGTCATCCGATCTCTTATTAAGAATACCTTTCCTGATAATTGCTCGAACAAAGATTGATGTCCATGAAGAGACATTGACCATGGAATTTAAGGGAGAGGTGATAAAATTGAACATATATGATGCTATGAAGTACCCTCCAGAAGTCTTCAGCGGCTATGCTGTGGGCATAATCGAGCTATGTGTACAACAAGTTTTTGAATTATAAGGTGAAGACAAACTTGGAATAGCACTCAACAATGTCAAAGATTTTAAGGAGATGCTATTTTTGAAAGATGAAGTGACACAGGCCATTGACGAATTGAATGAAAAGCCCAAGATTGAACGGAATTTTGATTTGAATAGTCCTTACACTAAATTAATTCGTTCAACCTTGCAGACACCAGAATTGGAGCTTAAGTCACTGCCAAACCATTTGAAGTATGCTTTCCTTAGGAAAGGAGAGATACTGCCAGTGATCATCCCCAACACATTGAGTGAAGAAGAGGAGAATGCCTTGGTTGGAGTTCTTAAAAAATTCAAGGAAGCGATCGGCTGGACCATAGTTGACATTAAGGGCATAAGCCCATCCACATGCATGCACAGGATTTTGCTAGAGCCTGATAAAAATTCAGTTCAAGATGCCCAACGTAGACTAAACCCAACCATGATGGAGGTGGTAAAGAAGGAAATCCTAAAGCTGCAAGATGCAGGAATGATATACCCTATTTCTGATAGCTAATAGGTCAGTCCAGTGCATGTTGTGCCTAAAAAGATAGGCATAGTAGTAGTCCGTAATGAGGAAGGAGAAATGGTTCCCACTTGTATCTAAAATGGGTGGAGGGTTTGTATTGACTACAGGAAATTAAATTCAGCAACTCGTAAAGATCATTTTCCCCTACCTTTTATTGACCAGATGTTGGAGCGTTTGGTAAGTCAAACTCATTATTGTTGCCTTGACGATTACATGGGTTTTTACCAAATACCCGTTGCTCCAGAAGACCAGGAAAAGAGGACCTTCACATGTCCATTTGGAACCTTTGCGTTCAATAGGATGCCATTCAGGCTATGTAAAGCGCCCGCAACCTTCCAACGTTGCATGGTAAGCATTTTTTCAGATTTTGTGGAAAACATTATTAAGGTGTTCATGGATGATTTTACTGTCTATGGTAATTCATTTAATGAATTTTTAGATAATTTAGCCAGAGTTTTACAGTGTTGCATTGAGAAGAATATGGTTCTCAATTATGACAAATGCCATTTTATGGTTGAGCAAGGTTTGATATTAGGACATGTGGTTTCGAAAAGAGGCATTGAAGTTTATCGAGCAAAAATTGACATAATTAAATCTTTGCCTTACCCCTCCACTGTTAGGGAGATTCATTCTTTTCTTAGCCATGCAGGTTTTTATAGAAGGTTCGTAAAGGATTTTTCCAAAGTAGTGCAACCCTTGTGCAGATTGTTGTAAAAAGATGCCGAGTTTAATTTTGATGAAACATGCAAGATAGCTTTTGACCGGTTGAAGGAGGCACTCATTTCAGCACCCATTATGAAACCGCCCAATTGGAGTTTGCCATTTGAGATTATGTATGACGCCAACAATTTTGCTATTGGTGCGGTGCTTGGGCATCGAAATGGGAGGGATCCTCATATGATCAGCTATGCCTCCAGGATGCTAGATGATGCCCAGCTTAATTATTCCATGACAGAAAAAGAGCTATATGCTGTAGTGTTTGCATTAGAGAAATTTCGGTCATATTTATTGGGAACTAAAGTTCTGATTTTTTCTGATCATGCAGCCTTGAAATATTTACTGAAAAAAAGGAGGCCAAACCATGTTTAATCCGATGGATCCTTCTACTTCAGGAATTTGATTTGGAGCTGTGAGATAAGAAAGGATGCAAGAATTTGGTTGCAGACAACTTGAGCAGGTTGCCCAACATTGAACCTGATGATTTCTTTAATGAGTTCCCTAATGAGATTGCTTTTAGTGTAATTGCAAAATCACCTTGGTATGCTGACATTGTCAATTTTTTGTGTTCTAGGCGGTTTCCCGATGAACTTACAAGGCATGAGAAGGATAAGATTAGGAACCAGGTGAAGCATTATGTTTAGGATGATCCATACCTATGGAGACATTGTGCTAATCAGGTTATTCAAAGGTGCATACCTGAGAATGAAATCCAGTCCATTTTACACTTCTGCCACAGCAGTGCTTGTGGAGGGCATTATGGGCATAAGAAGATAGCCGTGAAAATTCTAGAATGTGGGCTATATTGACCTACCTTGCATCGTGATACCTACCAATTCTGTAAACAATGTGTAAAGTGCCAGAAATCTAGAAGTTTGGGAAGAAGACATGAGATGCCTAAAAAAGGAATCCTTTTTTGTGAAATTTTTAACGTTTGGTTTATGGATTTTATGGGACCCTTCCCACCTTCATTTGAGAATGTTTACATCTTGGTGTTGGTAGATTATGTTTCAAAATGGGTTGAAGCTCTGGCCATAATATCAAATGACGCAAAAATAGTGGTAAGCTTTATTAAATCTAATGTGTTTAGCAGGTTTGGAGTTCCTAAAGCTTTCATCAGTGATCAAGGGACTCACTTTTGCAATAAAGAAGTTGCTGCCTTATTTTGGAAGTATGGTGTTAATCATCGTATGACCATAGCTTATCATCCACAAGGGAATGAACAGGCTGAAGTAACCAACAGAGAGATCAAATCCATTCTCGAGAAGACAGTCAGTCCTAATCGGAGGGATTAAAGCAAGCGATTGGATGATGCCTTGTGGGCATATCGGATGACATATAAAACCCCATTGGGAATGTCACCCTTTCAGCTTGTGTATGGGAAACCATGCCATATGCCTGCAAAGCTTGAACATCGGACATATTGGGCAGTGAAATAATCTAACATGTCTTTAGATGATTCAAGAGTCCACAGGAAATTACAGTTGCAAGAATTGGAGGAAATACGAACCAATGCTTATGACCATACAGGGAGCTACAAGGATAAGGTACAAAAGCTCCATGATAGAAAGATTTGGCACAAAGAATTTCATGTAGAGCAGAAGGTGTTGCTCTATAATTCTAGATTGAATGTATTTTCAGGGAAATTGAGGACGAAATGGATAGGGCCTTTCATGGTTCAAAAGATTTTTCCTCATGGGCAGTCGAAATTCGGAGCCTCGATTCGAAAAAATAGTTTAAAGTTAATGGCCATCGTCTCAAGGCATTCTATGAAGGATTTGACACTCGTTCAACGTATGAGATCATGTTGACACCACCTACAGACGAGTAGAATGAGCAGGAAGTCGAGCTGGGACTTTAAAAACCAGAACTAATTTTTCTGTTTTTATTTATTTGTTTTGTTATCATTTTTAGGATGTGTGTTATGTCCATAAGGCATCTCACCAGTTTTCATTTGTTTGATTTAGAATTTTCTTTTATTGCGTTATGCCCATAAAGTGTTTTGAAAACTTTAATTTTGTTTTTCTTTTGTTTCTTTTGCATTTTTAATTTGTGTTATGCCCACAAGGCATTTCATAGGTAGTAATTTATTTTCTTTCTAGTTACTTCAGTAAAAAGAGTTTTACCTTTCACTTGGGGTAAATTTTACAGATGAGTTAAATATGGTTTTTTGGGTCTGGAGGGAAAAATGAATTTGAGTTAAAACAGAAGAGGGAAACTTAGAATTTGGGGTACTTAGGGATTTTAATTCCTTTAAAACTCTCTTCTCCCTTTTTTTATTTCTGGTGATTGTACTCCCTTCATCTCTTAAACTTAATTTCATTTTCTTCTTCCATATTTTCAGTTCGTGATTTTCTTCCTACACCATAGTGCATACATGAGCTGCTTCTTCTGGCGGTTCCAAATCTAAGAAACGCAGAGTTGTGAAGGATCTGATCAAAATAGAAGAAGACACATCACCCTTGAAAAGACCAACTCTATTCTCTCCACCGCCCAAACCTACTGTAGACATAGAGGTCACTGGTCTCAAAGTCTACATCGGCAAGAACCCACTAGCTGCTCGGCAATTCCATAAATCCTGGTTACCATCAAAGATTATAGATGACAAGACTGATGCTCTAGGTGAGAAGCTGATTGAAGCCATGACCACCGAGGATGAACAAGATAAGGAGTCTAGCAGCCCAGCTCAGAAATAGTCAATAGGGGCTGAAGAAGAGGAATCGGGTAAGGAGCCCGAGAGTGTGAATAGGGGAGCTGCTGCTGCTATCACTTCGGGAGACGTTATACCCATAAGGGCGCGAGCAAAGAGGTTATGTGGAACTCTTCCACCTCCACTGTCTAAGCTGAATGGCAACTTGAAATTCAATAAGGAAGACAGGGAGATGTTTGTGAAGGTAGTGTATGAGCTAGTGTATGAGTTCTATAGTACCTACAAGCTCATCAATCAATTCCAGATTCGATGCCCGGTCTTCTATGAGCTAGTGTATGAGTTCTATAGTACCTACAAGCTCGACCAAGAAAAGCTAATTGGACTAGACAGCCCTGAAGTCATCCAATTCAGATTAATGGGTAAATCCTTCTCATTCTCAATTGATGAGTTCAATCTGACCTTGGGATTGATTGATGAGGTGACAGATGAGTATGTTGAGGGCTTTTGCGATTTGCCTGCCGAGTTTGATACTGATGGCCTTTGAGAATAGTATGCCCCTGCCTCAACCAAGTGATATGATCTGGCATCTACTAAGGATAGTTATTTGTTTGATAGTTCTTTGACTTATCTTCACTGTCTTATCACATACAACTTGTCTTGCCGTAATGATTCACCCGGTATTATAACTCGAATAAGCTATTTTTACTAGATTGCATGGTGCATAAAAAGCAAGTGAATCTTGGCTGTTTCATCACTACCCAATTTAGAGCCATTGTTGTTAGCTCTAAATAGCTTATCCTTAGTTATATTATCACCCATCTTATCATCCAGCTTCAGGTATTCGATCCTGCCCATCATAATCTTCACAAGGCAGCTGATCTTGTCCCCTTGAACATTTATACTCTAGATGAGATGGGGTTGTTACAGAAGAAAGAGGGTGGCCCTGGTTTTCAATTTTGCACATTGGGGCCAATTGTGGCCATAAAGGAAAGGGTCTTCAGGAAGACCAAACCGGTCATAGGAGCTTCTTCTGTGCCCATACCGACACCACCAACAGCAGGTCCCACCGATGCTGCTATTCTGATTGAATTTAACTCCCTCTATAAGTAACTTGACAAGCTAACAGCAACCTTGGAGGAGTCCATACGGCAGATTCTCTTGTGCTTGGATGAGTTAAATGTAGAGATTGGTGAGCTTCACCATTCATTCGAGATACAGTAATGAGATGAGCACAACGCAACACAAATCCCCCACCAGGCAATGTTCTCACTTTTCTGTTATTCATTTGTCCATTACTGATGCCTATTTTTGTGCTGTTATGCCCACATTGGGACAATGTGTCTTAAGTGTGGGGGGATGTTTTGGCTATTGTTTCATTACTATTTCTATTACTGCTTTTTGCTTGTGGTTAATTTTTTCTATTTTTGGTCTTTGACAGGTCTTGATTCAAATGCTGCCGCATTTATCCTTATGCTATGCCTTGTTTTGTTTTATTCTATTTTTTCTCATGTGCCTGTATATTGACCAGACTTCTTTCAATACATTATGCTAATGAAATTGGTGCTATTTTCTGGTATTCTTGGCATGTTTTGTTTTAATGGATCATTTAACCTTTCAGCAAAATTGATTGAATTCTTAGTGTTTGCCTATGAAAATTGTTATTGCGCCTTGCTTGAGGTAAAAATCATGTTGGTAATTTGAAAAACCTGTTTTTGTTTTGTTGAAATTCCCAGCCTAACAATTTTGTTTTGCTATTTGTTTTTTTTGAGGGAAGGTTCTATTGTGGGCATAAGTGAGATAGTGTTATGGGCATAAGAATGCTTGAGGACAAGCATTGGATAAGTATGGGGGTATTTGATCGAGCCTTAAAATGTCATGTTTTATGCCCACAAAGCACCCATTTTAGCATTATTTATTTGTTAGAATAGTTGACTTACGTACATTTTGTATTTTGCAGGTCAAAACGGTGAGTTTTGGGAAAACTTGCTTAAATGGGAAGTTTTAAAGCTTATTTAGATTTTAGAGTTTTAGGACACCACTTGCGAGCATAAGGCTAGGCAAAATGACCTGTCAGAGCTGTGTTTTGGAGAACTGAAGGAGGAAGAAGTTGAGTCGAACTCAAACACCTACGAGCTGGAAGCTAATAAGGCTTGCGGGCATAAGGGACATCAAAACGACAACATCTGGACAGTTTTAGAGTTTGGACGAGGACGAGTTTTACTTACATTTAATCTCCTTAAGCTGGACAAAAAAGTGATTGGGAACAATGCAAACTCTTTTATCTAAAGATTAGGATTATTAATTATTTATTTTTATTTTTATTATTTTATTTTACCTTATATAAATAGGAGTATGTTCTTATGTAGAGGGGGTTCCTAGTTTTCGATTCTGAATATTTATTTTAGCATTGCTAGTTTAGTTTTTACAATTTTATTTTAATTTTAATTTTAATTTTCTTTATTTTTATTTTATGTTTATGATGATTTCGCCCATGATGCAAAGCTAGGCGATTTGTTCTTCCCAATTGGAAGTAATTCAAGTCATTCATTAAATGATTATGTGAGATCTAAATGATCTAAATTCCATTGGTAAAGCACTATTATCTCTAATTCTGAGTCGCATAGAACCATTGTTGTTCCTAGTGCATGTAAATAAGGCTTGTTGCATGTTTCTAAGTTCTAGTATATAGCTAAGCGGGTTGTTTGATACGGAAAAGTCACTCGACTTGCTGGAGTGGTAAAACAGGATGCTATCCTTGTTACGATTTGCGGTAGTACTTCTGTGGGTTAGAGGATCTAGTTTGAACATAAAGGATGCTAGGTCGCAACTGTTAGCTAGAGTCGAGTCTTCCTAATTTCTAATGCAATTTTGGGATGACTTAGTGAGAATCTATTCCACCTTGTCGATCCCGGGATTAGAGGCATTTCATAGAGCTTGTTTCATGGCGTCTTACAAATAAAGGAAGATTGGGGCATGCGAGACTTGCTCGACAAACTATAACCAGCTTAGTGCATTTATTGCCTTTGGACTATTATTGAATCCGTGATCATATTCAATTAATGAATACTTGATGCTTTCGGTTGGGAGAATTACTTTTTATTGATTTTCTCAAATTTATATTATTTGCTTTTATTTGTTTCTTCATTTATCTCAATTGCTTTTGATTTAACTTGTTTACTTTTAAACATAAAGAATTAAGTGAGTTGAAGTCGTCTTGGTAGGATTCGACCCTTACTTCCACTGCTACAAAAATCATAATTCCAACGTGTGGCTTGAAGGAATTAATTTGACAGAAGTGACAACCGATCAATGAACAAGTTAATAAATGTCCATGAATTTATTTCCTGGAAAATTGGGCATAAATAACATAAATATTAAGAGTGTTAGTTATTAATAACTATCTAATTATAGCTTTGGGATACAAATTATTTTTATTTTAAGCAATTTGTGTATGCACATGTGTAAATACTAAACTCATGAATTTGATTATTATAGCTTGTGACTTGTCAACAAAACCTGGACTTGAGATTAATAAGTGATGGTGCATAGCTAACTTTTATATCTAGGGAGGCTAAGTGTTTGACGCATTAGTGAACCTAAATCAATAAGATTATTGGTTAACAATTAAATTACTTATGAACCAATTGTGCATACATATATTAGGACTTTTATGTGCACACATATGAAATAGTTAAAACATGACATTATAGACTTCTTGACAGGTATTAAAACTAATAATACATCAAATGGTTCTTTATCTTAAATAAATACTAATGTACATACATGCATTATGTATGTAAATGTGAATGTATTATATGGTTAAACATAAATGTTTAAAGTATAAATATATTTTATTAAAATATTAAAGAATTTATGATTAACAGGAAAAGGTAACAGGAGAATTGCTACCCTTATTTTATGGGTAAAAAAAGATAGTGAAAACAGGTTTGTGTCTACTATTAATTGACATGTAAATGAAATTCATAAGTAAATAAAAGGCTTAAAGATACAAGCATATCATTATTTTATTATTATTTATTAATTTTGGATATGTGATACATAAATATATTTAGAAATTTTATCAATTTATAATTATGTTGTCATCATATAAATACATGTATGATAAAGTCATGCATCATTCATCATTAGCATAATATATATATATATATATATATATATATATATATATATATATATGCAAATGACAAAATAAGGGTGACACTAGTATATTTATATATTTTAAAAAGGAGGCATAAAAGAGGTGCTAGTATATTTATATATTGAAATGATACAGAGACAGAGAATATAGAGATATACTAAGGGAATAAATTATTAAAAATATACCTAGTATAAATTATGCAATCAGAGATACAGATTCATATAATTATAGAGAAATAATAAATTCATAGAGAAATGATGAAATTACAAAGAAATGATGAAACGATAGAGACTAGAGGAATGCAATACATATTTGCATTCATTATCATGTAGCATATCATTGTTACAAGAAAAGAAGAATGTAATTTCATAAGGAATGCCATTTCATATTTACATTCATTGACATATGACATATTATTTCTATTTTACTAATGTACAAGGTGATAATATGGTGATCCATGAAAGTGACATAGTTTAAAGAGATGTTAATAGAGAATTATATTAATGATATTTCATTACTGATTGTATATTTGATTAGTTTTAATATTTATTTATGATATATTGTTATGAATGTTCCTCATTTATTTTATTAAATAATTATATTTATTAAAAAGGAGATAGAGTTTTATTTACAATACAATTATTATTAGACACCATTGCGTTTTATACTCAACGTTTATCATTTGATGAATGTAGGTCAAAATAGTTGAAAGGGACATCCATATTAGTAAAGCAGTAGAGTAGTCAGGATACTTTGAGTTTTATACGTTCATCGGAAACACGTTTGGATAGTATAATGTATTCTTAATGGATGTTTTTGTTTATGTAACTATCATTGTATAGTTTATGGACAGTACAATATTATGTATTTGTATATTAATAATCATGCTAAAATTACCTAGTGTGTGACTTATTTTCCAGGTTAACTATACTGTTCATTAATCACTAAATACGAAAACTTCCTTATATATGGTATCAGAGCCTGGCTTTTCTTTGTCAGGGGAAGTATATAAGGAAGTTTTCGTATTTAGTGATTAATGAACAATATAGTTAACCTGCATAGGTATTGGGTATGCTAAGTAAGTCCCGTATGAGCTGTGGTAGGCGTTTAGGGCAGTGAGAGCAATGGCCGCTACCAAAGTGCAGATTAATTATATTAAACATTAATTATTAAAAATGGAACCTTTTTTATGTAAATCCTCAAGCATGGCAAGATCAGAATCTGATTCATTAGAAATTAAAAGGGTAATAAATAAAAATGAAGTTGTATTAGAAGATTTTAATAAAGCAATTGATGATTGGAACATACCTAAAATGGATAAAAAACA
>CANYBF010110590.1:0-23283 GCA_948192965.1 Dalechampia spathulata
AAATCCAGTGTCAAGGTAATCAAACTCAAATCCAATCCAAACTAATTAGATTTAATCAAATCCAATCACAATTGCTTTAGGTTTTTTAGATTTTCAATTAAAACTAATCAAAACAAGTTAAATCCTATTAAATCTAATCAAATTCAAGCAAGTTTAAGGCTGAAATCAAGTATTTAATTCGTGGTTTTTTTAATCAAAATTGAGAGAAAATGAGTTTTCAAAAACCCTAAGCTAATTGCTCCTCCCGCCAAAATAACAGACTTTCAAATTATAACTGATCCTACGAACATACCCGATCGGGTAAACTTAACAAGCGAAACGGGTAAGACAACTTACCCGAACGGGTAAGATGTATGCCCAAACGGGTAAGATCAAACTTACCCAAACGGGTAAGTGTCATACCCTAACACAACCAAGGATACCCGAACGGGTATGAGACACAAAATGACAAAAAGACCTAAATGCAACCCTAAATTGAACCCTGAACTGCACCGGGATGAACCAAGATGCCCGTGAGGGCAAAACAATGAGGAGATAGGCTCGATTCATCCCAATCAATCCGACCGATCCAAAATTAGGGTGCGACACTATGCCTTGATTATCATATTTCATTATATCGTTATGCATAAGCATAATCATTGCATATGGGATTATGAATGAAAGAAAAGAGTGAGAGAATAAGAGAAAGGCATGCTGGGTCATATATTACAAGATTCCATAATGGAATCGTATATTATATTGCCTCCTAAGGGAGTTGAGTCTCGAGACATAGATGAAAAAAGGGTTTAAGGACCCGGATAATAGTTGCCCTCCTTCGGGAGTTGAGTACTGGTACATACAGGGACCTAGTATGATAGGAAATTGTGCACAATTAATAAAAAGGGACAAAGGAAAGAGAAAATGGGTGCAAGGCACGACATTGTATTGTTTATTTGCTTCCTGATATGCTTGTTTCTCCTATATGCGTTCATATGTTAACTAGCACCACTGAGTTTATTGCTCAGCATTTATCAATTGATGAACACAGGTTCTGAGCCTACAGTTAAAGGCCTTGAGTCGTGATCGCTTGTATCAACAGAGAGTTGGATTCGACAGCAATCCTATTCTCAAGGTGGTCCTGGACAGCCAGGCATACTCCTTTTTGTTTAGTCTATTATTTTGTTGCTTGTACATTTCATATTGGCAGTAGTCATATGTATTTTGGTGGTGATCATATCGATAATGTAATAAAACCTTTGTATATTAATGAATACATTTTCTTTTTAAGAGACTTGTTCATTCTATTGAACATATGTTGAGATGAACAGGGTTTTATATTGCTATACTGCGACTTTTGCACCACCTGTACTTGAGTTGTCCCCATTCGACATTTATTTATGCATGTTTACGTATCCCTTGTAGTGTATGCAGCGGTTTTCCGTATGAGAGGTTGTAGTGTATACAAAGCTATGGTTTGGCTCGTAGAGCTATGGTTTAGCTCGACATATGTTTGCTTGGGTATTTAGGACTACTGTTTATGATTTGTAAGCTACAGTAAAGGAGTATTGCTTGTTCTTACCATTGCTGACCGTCGGACCCTCATTTATATATTACAGATTAAGTGATGTTTGATAGAGGGATTAACGCTGGTGAGGAAGGTGGGGGTAACCTTAATCCCCAAGAGAGTTCCTTGGGAACGGGAGATCGAGCGGGTAGACAGGTGGAGGTATCGACTGTTGACCCGATGGTAACTCAGTTTGCCCAATTCTTGCGTTTCCTTCAGACGTAGAGTTAGGCCTTGCCTGCAGTTCTGGCCCTACCTCCAGTGGAGCAGAGAGAGGAATATAAGTTAGACTTCACTAAGTTAAGGTCGTACGGAGCCATCGATTTCATCGGCACTACTGACCCTTACGTGGCCGAGGTATGGTTGGAGCGGACGCAGAGGGTGTTACGCTAGATGAGGTGCCCGGAGACGGCAAAGTTTAAGTATGCCATCTCATTACTGCAAGAGGATGCATATGAGTGGTGGAAGACTGTCCCTCAGAGCATGGCTGGCCCACCTGTGTTGACATGGGAGGATCTTCATAGGGAATTCCGCCGAAAGTATGTGCCTTCAGCCTACACTAACCAGAAGTTGTAGGAATTTCTCAGGTTGAAGCAAGAGGACATGTCTATGGCTAACTATGAGAAGGAGTTTACTCGATTGGCCTATTATGCGACCCACATTTTGATATCTGGTTGGGAGAGATGCAAGAGATTCGAGCAGGGTCTGAATCCTCGAATCCGGGCATTTGTTTAGAGTTTCCAATATGATGACTTTTCTACTTTGATGGCCAATGCACTGGACCTTGAAACGTATGGTGCAAGAGGATGATGCTCGATAGGAGTCATTGAGGAGGTCGTTTATAGGGTTGAGTTCTTCTTCCAGTTCATCGAAAAGGGCAAGTTCAGGAGTTCTTTTCCTCTTAGATCGATGGATATGAGACCGACGCCGCCCCGTTATGAGCAGAGCGGGAGACCCATTTCTTATAATAGTAGTGCAAGTGCTGGACCATATCTCTATTGAGTTTGCAATCAGACACATTATGGAGCTTGCTGAGCAGGAAGTAACTTGTGCTTCAGATGTGGGGGTGCTGGTTACTATACCAAAGAGTGCCCTAAACAGTCTGGTAGACTAATACGTACTATGGTTGAGGGAGAAGCTCATCAGCAGCAGCAACAACTGAGGCTTAGTTCAACGAGTTCTCCTAGTGCTGAGAGAGGCAGAGGCCGAGATGGAGGAGGACATGGTGGCAATCAGGGGTCCGTGAACCAAGTTATTGGGGCTCTTGCCAAGGTGTATAATCTGGTGCACCGTGAGGAGCAACAAGTTGCAGATGTGGTACTCGGTAATGTTCTTATTTCTGATCATGATGCTTTAGTGTTGTTTGATCCAGGTTCTTCGCATTCATTTATTAATATTGGCTTTGCTCGATTGCTTAAGATGTCGAGTGAGAGATTAGGTTATGGGATAATAGTTTCTAGCCCATTAGGAGGGGACGTGGTAGTTGACAGAATCTGTAAGTGATGTCCCTTGATTATTCAGGGTGTGTGTTTCTTGTCTGATCTCGTAGAGATGCCATTTCAGGAGTACAATATTATATTAGGGATGGATTGGTTAGCAACGTATGGTGCAGTGATGGACTATCAACTAAAGATAGTGACCCTTCAGCATCCTGAACAGGAAGCACTTCTGATTAAGGATAACGTGCCATCAGTGACAGCGAGGTTAGTGACAGCTATAACTGTGCGTAAGTTGCTGTTACAGGGTTATGAGGCGATACTGGCACATGTGATTGATGGGAGACAGAAGGGAGTACAGTTGATAGAGATTTCGACTGTATGTGACTTCCCTGATATGTTTCCAGAGGAGTTACCAGAGTTACCGCCTGAGAGGGAAATGGAGTTTGAGATTGAGGTGTTACCGGGTACGGAACCGATATCAATAACACCTTATCGAATGGCACCTACCAAGCTGAAGGAGTTGAAGGTACAACTGCAGGAATTGCTAGATAAGGGGTTTATTCATCCGACTGTTTCGCCTTAGGGTGCGCCGGTGTTGTTTGTAAAGAAGAAGGATGGGTCTATGCGAATGTGTATAAATTATAGACAGTTGAATAAGGTGATAATTAAGAATCGATACCTGTTGCTACGTATTGATGATTTGTTCGATCAACTTAAGGATGTGGCAGTATTTTCTAAGATTGACCTGAGATCGGGATACCATCAATTGTGGGTGAAAGAAGGTAGTGTGGTAAAAACAGCATTCAAAACTCGGTACGGACACTACGAATTTCTGGTAATACCGTTCGGGTTGATGAATGCACCTGCAGCATTCATGGCATTAATGAACATGGTGTTTATTGATTATCTGGATCAATTTGTGGTTGTGTTCATCGATGACATTTTGGTGTATTCCAAAACTCGAGAGGAGCGTGATTATCATTTGAGATTGGTGTTGCAACGACTGAGGGAGAAGCAATTGTTTGGCAAGTTATCGAAGTGTGAGTTTTGGCTTGACCAAGTGGCATTCTTGGGGCATGTGATCTCGACAGAGGGAATCAGAGTGGATCCTAGCAAAGTGGAAGCTGTGCTTAATTGGCAAATTCCCAGAAATGTCAGCGAGGTTTGTAGTTTCTTGGGTTTGGTTGGGTACTATCAGAGGTTTGTTAAGGGATTTTCCATGATTTCCTTACCTTTGATGACGTTGTTACGGAAGGACATTCCTTTTGTTTAGTCGGAGGAATGTCAAAGGAGTTTCAAGCAGTTGAAGGAATGTTTGACACAAGCTCCAGTTCTTACATTACTCACTCCGAGTTAAGCGTTTGTGATTTATAGTGACGCATCGTTGAATGGTTTGGGATGTGTTTTGATGCAGGATCGGAAGGTGATTGCCTATGCCTCGAGGCAGTTGAAGCCCTATGAGAGGAACTATCCCACACATGATCTGGAATTAGCAGCGATTGTTTTTGCTCTTAAGATCTGGCGACATTATTTGTACGGTGAACTCTGTTATATGTACACAGATCATAAGAGTTTGAAGTATCTGGGTACACAGAAAGAGCTGAACTTAAGGCAACGATGCTGGATTGAGCTTATTAAGGATTACGACTGTATGATAGACTATCACCCAGAGAAAACTAATTCAGTTGCTGATGCCTTTAGTCAAAAGATCTTTGCTGGATTGAAAAAGACCTTATTGGTGCTGGTTTTTGAGATGCGACAGTTAAATGCTACTTTGATATTGTAATCTAACTGTATTTTGGCACAGTTACAGATGAAGGTGAAGCCTATATTGACAGACCAGGTACAAAGAAGTGCAACTGGTGACGTGGAATACCAGAAGCAATTACAAAAGGTGCAGGCGGGTAACACTACTCTATTTTCTATGGACGAGGATGGTATTTTAAGGTATGGAACATGGTTGTATATCCCAGTAGATGAGGAATTGAAGAGACAGATTCTAGAGGAAGCCCACAGTTTGACGTATGCTTATCATCCCAGTAGTACTAAGATGTATCGAGATTTGAGGTAATACTGTTGATGGGTTGGTATGAAGAGGGATATAGCAAATTATGTGACTAAGTGCCTGACTTGTCAGCGAGTAAAAGTAGAACATCAAGTGCCAGCTGGACTACTTACTCCATTGCCGATACCGGAATAGAAATGGGATCAGATTACGATGGATTTTATCACAGGGCTACCGTTAACGTAAGCCAAACACGATGCAGTTTGGGTAATTGTTGATTGATTGACCAAGATGACTCATTTTATCCTTGTGCATATGGATTACGGTTTGGAGAGATTGGCAAAGTTATTTATGAGAGATATTTTTTGCTTGTATGGGATTCCATCGTCTATCGTATCAGATAGAGATCCGCGATTTACGTCTCGATTTTGGGGAGCTTTTCAGAGAGCTTTAGGCTCGAAAGTACATTTTAGTATGGCTTTTCATCCCCAGACCGATGGGCAATCGGAAAGAGTGATACAGATTTTAGATGATATGCTACGTGCCTGTGTTCTTGATTGGGAGGGTAGTTCGGATCAATATGTGCATCTGATAGAGTTCGCATATAATAATAGCTACTAGTCGAGTATACAAATGGTACCTTATGAGGCTTTATATGGACAAAGGTGTAGGATGCCTTTACATTAGGATGAGGTTGGCGAGCGAAGGTTGATTGGACTTGAACTTGTGCAACAAGCAGAGGAACAGGTAAAGCTGATTAAGTCCAGACTGAAATCCACTTCTGAAAGACATAAGTCATATGTAGACTTAAAGAGGCGTGATATTGAGTATAGAGTTGGAGATAAAGTATTTTTGAAAGTATCTCCTTAGAAGAAGATTATGAGATTTGGTCAGAAGGGGAAATTGAGTCCTCGATTCATTGGTCCGTACGAAGTACTTGAAATAGTAAGACAGTTGGCTTATAGGTTAGCATTGCCACCGGATTTGGACCGGATTCATAACTTGTTTCATGTTTCTATGTTAAGGAGGTACCAATCTGATCCTACACACGTACTTCCAGTGGAATCAATTGAGATTCAACCCAATTTATCTTACAAGGAGGAACCGATTCAGATTTTGGCTTGGGAAGTTAAGCAATTAAGGAACAAGCGGAGACCTTTGGTTAAGGTATTATGGAATCATCATACGGGTCAAGATGCCACATGGGAGCAGGAAGCTATGATAAGAGAGCAATATCCTCATTTGTTCTTTGGTAAGTTCGATTCTAATTTTGGGATAAAATTTCTTTTTAGAGGGAGAGAGTTGTCACATCCACGAGAGTGACGTGTCTGGTTTACGTGTACAGGTCTGTGTGCGTATGTGATTTTATACGATGATGTACTATTGATGCTGTATCTCTATGTATGTATGCATGTATATATGAATGCATGGTATTGTTTATGATGCTGTCGTCTTATTGGGAAGCGTATCTTCTCAGTTGGATGAGGGGCAGCTATTCTGATTGTGTTTAGGATTGTTTTGAAGTGTTTTTAGGTAGGTACCTTAGGGTTAAGGCTTCCTATAGCACATGTCCAGGTTTTCCATAGGGTGGTACGGGCGTACGGATACCCGTACGGGCATACCAAGTTTCCTGGAGATGGTACAGGCACACCAAAAGGTTGTACGGCCGTACCATAACTCACAGGAAAATGAGTTTGTCAGGAAGTTTGGGGTGGTACGGGGGTACCATTATGGCGTATGGTCGTACGGTTGCTCGCAGGAAAATAGGGCATCAGGACTTTAAGTTTGGTACGGGCGTACGGAGTTTGGTACGACCGTACGCGACTTAAAACCCCATTTTTAAGAGGATAAACTTAGACTTTTCTTTGACTTTTCTTCATTTTCTTCCTTCTAAATTCTTCCAAAACGTCCCTAGCCCCTGGAATCAATCTTCCTTCATGTTGATAAGCGTATAAGAGCTGATTAAGTGAGGCTTGAAGTTTAGAGGATTGATTAGACGTTAGACGTAGCTTGATACAGGTTTGTGCTAAATTGAGTTCCGAGTCTTATTTGCTTCTTCTTATGCTTTTAGGCCATGTATGGCCGAGAGATTGATGTTTGGGGATTAAATGCCCGTATATGATATATGTTTATAGTCCTATCTTGATGATTGTTTAGTATGCTATGCCTTGATTATTATATTTCATTATATCGTTATGCATAAGCATAATCATCGCATATGGGATTGTGAATGAAAGAAAAGAGTGAGAGAATAAGAGAAAGGCATGTTAGGTCATATATTACAGGATTTCATAATAGAATCGTATATTATATTGCCTCCTAAGGGAGTTGAGTCTCGAGACATATATGAAAAAAGGGTTTAAGGACCCGGATAATAGTTGCCCTCCTTCGGAAGTTGAGTACCGGTACATACAAGGACCTAGTATGATAGGAAATTATGCATAATGAATAAAAAGGGACAAGGGAAAGAGAAAATGGGTGCAAGGCACGATATTGCATTGTTTATTTGCTTCCTGATATGCTTGTTTCTCCTATATGCGTTCGTATGTTAACTAGAACCACTGAGTTTATTACTCAGCGTTTATCAATTGATGGACGCAGGTTCTGAACCTACAATTGAGGGCCCTGAGTCATGATCGCTTGTATCAACAGAGAGTTGGATTCGACAGCAGTCCTATTCTCAAGGTGGTCTTGGACAGCCGGGCGTGCTCCTTTTTGTTTAGTCTATTGTTTTGTAGCTTGTACATTTCATATTGGCAGTAGTCATATGTATTTTGGTGGTGATCATATCGATAATGTAATAAAACCTTTGTATATTAATAAATACATTTTCTTTTTAAGAGACTTTTTCATTCTATTGAACATATGTTGAGATGACCAGGGTTTTATATTGCTATGCTGTGACTTTTGCACCACCTATACTTGAGTTATCCCCATACGACATTTATTTATGCATGTTTACGTATCCCTTGTAGTATACGCAGCGATTTTCCGTACGAGAGGTTGTAGTGTATACTATGAGAGCATGTTACTCTAGGTATAGGCTGGGCGTGACAAATAATGCTTTGATTGCTACTCTAGCAAGTCGAGAGATAATTCCAGATCAACACAACTTGTATATCAATATATTATAATTGAAGACATGGGACGAGCTCTTTTCGCACATATCCGAAAATAATAATGGTTCTATGAAAAATAGAATTTAGGCGAATAACGATTTACCATTAGAATTAAAAATGTTTAGATCTCACATAACTTCAATGAATAATGTTATGTTGCTTCCAATTAAGAATTAAGAAATTCCTAGCCAAGCATCATAAGCACAACACAAAAATAAAACATAAAGAAAAATAAAGAACATAACAAATGAAAGAATAATTAAATTGATTTGCAAATTCTCTAATTAATTCATCCTCCCTATAATAGGAACAAATCCTCTTATATATAAAAGTGAGAAAATGAAATGAAATAAATATAAAATAACTAAGATAACATTCTTATCCTCTGTTCATAAAATCTGATATAATCCCTACATGATTTTTGAATTTCAAAACTAAAACAGCTCGATTATCAGGTGTCAGAAGCTTTTGGCCTTCTTATGCCCATAAGTCATGGTCATAAGTCTTGTATTTTGTCATTTGATCAAAAACGAGGTAAAAATGCCTTTTTATCCATCTTTTCACTTTTTCACTATTTTTACTTGTGAAATACAAAAACAAGACCAAGTCAACTGTTCGAGCCAAATTATCTACCTAAAATATACCATTTTTACTATGAAAATCATGCAATTTGATGTTTAATCAATAATGTCTCTTAATAATTTATCAAAAGGTGGTGCATCCTTTATTGATACTCAATACCTTTAAACGTTTCATTTTACACCTAATCTCTTAATTAAAATTGCATGTATATCAAGAGAAAAGCATAAGAGCTAAAATATAACAATATAACAATTCATACTTAAGATAGCTTAACATCTTAAGTTCTAGGAATACTTGCATAACCAATATGATTAACTCTTTATTTACTGAAATTGATAATTATACATATGAAGATTTCATGTTGGTCTCTTAATATACTTGTTCACAAGAAGCATCTATATGCCCACTTTAAACAATTCTTGTTTGAGTTAATATTTTGAGTGGTCACTGAATTATAAAGGTTGTTTCAATTTGATCATTAAATTTTAATTTTTTTTTTATTTTTGGACACTTTTGGATGATGTATTTCTAATTTTATTTCACTAGTAAGTCAACGTAATGTCATTGTCAATATCATCACCATGTCATCTTATTTTATATCAAAATGATCACTGAACTTTGTTACTTGTTTCAAAAATATCATTAAAGCTTTTATATCAAAATTTAATAGAATGAACAATTAAAAATTAATTAATACATATTCATATTTTTAACTTATAATTCTACATTATTTTACATATAATTTTAATCAAGTAATAATTAAAATTAAATTTTCATCATATTTTATTTATTGTTTAAGAAATAATATTTTGGTTAATATTTATGATATTTTTTTATAATTTAATCAAAAATTTATAACAATTTTTATATATACATAAAAAAATGTAAATCAAATAATTGACGAAATAAAGATATAAATAATTTTAAAAAAATTATTTATTAATCTGATATGAAAATAAAATAATTCTCATGAAAATATGTGATTTAATTTTATTTTAATTTTAAAAAAAATTTATGATCAAGAGCACAAATCGGATTTACATATATATATATATATATATATATATATTAATGTATTGATTATATTATACTAATATATATTAAAAGTGTTTGTCAAAATAATCTTTTTAATATTAATCAAAAAATTTTGCAATCTACATTTTTGAATGCATATATAGAAACAAATATGAATTATTAATTAAATTATAGAGAAAATACGATAAATATCACATAAAATGAAATAAGTGATGAAACTCTTTATTTCAATTACTAATTATGTTAAAATTAAGAATTAAATTATTTTTAAACTATGAAGATGTATAAATTAATTTTAATTGTTTATTGTCATAACTTTTTAGATAAAAATATAAGTGACCTTTTTGAAATAAGTGATAAAGTTTAATGATGATTTTGATATAAAATAAGATGATGTGGCAATGATGTGGACAATGACATAGTGTCTAATGTGACAAATATTCTATATCCAATTATCATATTAGTAAATTTGATCAAAGTTTCACGTGAAATAAAAATAAAAATATAATGTCCAAAATGAAAAAAACTCAAAATTTAGTGATCAATTTAAAACCTCTATAATTCAATGACCACTCAAACTTTTAACTCATTCTCGTTCATAATGAATGAGAATCGCTAATTAAATCTTCGCATCAAAGATGTCTAGTCTCAATAATACTATAACATAAAATAAACTAAGTATGAAATATTTGCATAAACTTAGGAATCTCATATCATGACTTTTCATGAATTTCTTGAATTCATTCTTGATGCCAAATATCATGAGCACTTATTATACCCAATCTCTTAGTTGTGGCTACTTATTGTTAGAACTTACTCAAGCTATTCCAAAAGACATACCTATTAAATATGACTTAGCATCTATGGATTATTAGTATATCATCATAAGCACCCATATGATATAATTCTAGTGGATGCTTTAAATACTTGTTAGAATGACTTGATTAACTTTGAAAATATTTACATGGACGGTAATTATTTAAACATATTTCATTTATATATTAAAATGGGAAATAAATAATAAATAATTTGGATTCCCCTTTTTAACTTTAGGCAGCAGCATATTGTTGTATCATTTCGTTGCAACCTCAGATCGTCTTTCCCTTTCACATTATTGTTATTATTATCACTCTCTCTCTCTCTCGTCTTTCTCTGCTTCTATTTGACCATCTCTAACTAATTTCAGAAAAAGGGAACGCTGCTCATGACCTTGATGGGGTTAAGTATTTTTATCCTTCTCTCCAATCTCCATATCTTGTTTCAAGTATTTATTGGTGGAATAATGTTTCTATTGGCAGATCCGGATCGAATTGATAAGAGAAAGAGAGTGAAAATGATGAGCGAGAGCCAGAAGTTCCAGCTCGGAACTGTAGGCGCTTTGAGTTTATCGGTGGTTTCTTCCGTGTCTATTGTTATCTGCAACAAGGCTCTCATTAGTACACTTGGCTTCACTTTTGGTTAGTTCATTCGTTTTCTGCTCCCTCTTTTTACATCAATTTATTTCTGTTTTACCAGATGCAATTTATTGTTTCATAGATCAGTGAATTGTAAACGCGAGTTTCTCAAGGTTTCTCCTGTTTAAATGTTTTTTCTTAGATCTAATGCCAAGTTTTGTAATGCCAATTCTGTATTTAGACTGAATTCCTTATCATTGAAGAAACTTAAATTGTATGATCGTGGTGTTACTGATTTTAAGTAAATCTATAGGTTAGGGTTTCTTTTTTCTTTTTTGTTTTTATCTTTTGTTGTATTAATATATGATAGCTAATGATATACAGCAACAACATTGACAAGCTGGCATCTACTTGTGACATTTTGTTCGCTTCATTTGGCATTATGGATGAAATTGTTTGAACACAAGCCGTTTGATGCAAGAGCTGTCATGGGTTTTGGCATTTTAAATGGCATTTCCATCGGCCTTTTGAATCTTAGCTTGGGTTTCAATTCTGTTGGTTTCTACCAGGTAAAACGATACTTGTAGTATTCTTTTGTCATCGTGTGCTGATATACAACACTAGGGTCCTCAGTACCTTTTTATCTCAAGGAGCTAGTTGCTGCTGTTCGTTTTCCGGAATTGTATAGCAAACACCTATTACTTGACTTTGTTGTCTGTAAGTTGTAAAACAAGCACATAAGATGTGTTTTTGGCTATGAAAATGTGAATGAAGCACATATGAAGTTAATCTATTTTTAACTTATAATAAAAACTTATAATAAAAGCACATGGTAATGTGGCATCAACATTTCAACATGCATGTATAAAGTAGAATTGCCTTTTGTGGAATTGTCAACGGTTCTCATATTCCTTACTGATTTTTGAGCAAATTAATCTAATATGTTAATACTTAGCTTTAAATTTTTTCTTGGAGTTTCTGAAATTTATTTCTCATTTGTAGATGACAAAGTTGGCAATTATCCCGTGTACTGTTCTTTTGGAGACACTTTTCTTCAGGAAGAAATTCAGGTATCTCTTACACACTTGTGCATGATATAATGAGTGTTTTATTTGCTATGTAATAATCTTCAGCATTGTGCACGTATAAATAATCAAAGTTGGCCATTTTTTATCAATGTAAAGAGGTGGTTAATGGTTAATTCTTTACCCCTAAACGTAATGAATAGAGAATAGTTACAATTTGCCTGCCAAGGTTTTGTCATAATTATACCTTCATCTCCATGTTTCTAAAATTCAATTTAAAATCTTTTCAAATTTGACCATGTCAACATTTTCTCCATCCCGTTACTTTTAGGTACTAGTAAACTTAGTTAGAGTGCTAAATAGTTCAAAATAAAGTTCGATTTGGTTCTTTAACTTATTTAATGGTTTCAATTTTGATTAATGTTAGTTTTCAACATTAGTTTATTTCAATATCATCAAAGAATAACTAGTAAATAATTTTAACTTAAAAAAATAATTTTTACACTAAAATTACAATAAAATGTTCTCCTTAAATACACCTACTATATTTTTTTGAGATAAAAATAATTTAATTGGTTAAAGAATATCATGTTACTGAAAATTAATTAATTAGTTAATGAGTGAAATCGAAGTTAAATTATGTTATAATTAGTTTTTTTAAAATTGAAGTTACATTATGTTATAATTAGTTTTAATTATTTTAATGAGAAAATAGGTTGAAGAGTCAAATTAAACTGTAATTTTAAACAATCGAGTCTCTTGACTTGGTTGACTAACACTAAAGTTGATGGAGGGCGAAATCATTGCTAGAATTTAAGTCGAAGGAATTTTTAGTTGACTTGTGGAAGCACAAGGATGAAGTTAGAATTATGAACTAATTTCAGGAGGCAAATTGACATTATTCTTAAAAAATATAATGAAATTGCCCCAAGGCGAGTTCAACTAATGGTAGCATTCATTTGAGAATGTGGCTCCATAAATTTTAGAACATCTTCTACAACTTCCACATTGCATTAGAAAAAGATCATTCAATGTTTCTTTAATTTGAAATGGTCCGGAGCCGTGAGACAAGCTTTGAATCAAGTTTCTCTCTTATGACTTTCTCAGTTTATCACAAATAGTTTTGCTTTGTACCCAATTTTCTTCTCTATTGACTAGCTCTCAACTGTTAAGGCATTTCTCAACTTGAAACCTGCTAATGGTTTGAAGCATGTGATAATTTTCATTCTGTGGGCTTCAAATTACCTTTGATTCAATCTAAATTTGCTACTCTTAGGTGCTCAACACGAGTACAATTTTATTTGTAGGTTTGGAAATTTTTTATTATCTATCTGTTCTTATCTTTACTTTTCTTGGTTTGAGTTATGTAGTGATACTTTTTTCCATTGCAGCCGAAAAATCCAGTTTTCACTAGTAATCCTTCTTGTGGGCGTTGGAATTGCAACTGTGACTGATCTTCAACTTAATGTCCTGGGCTCTGTCCTGTCTCTTCTTGCAGTTCTTACCACCTGCATCGCCCAGATTGTATCCTTAATGAAAGTGCCTCCTCCTAGTTCCAAATAGTATACAAAAAATAAAAAAATGAATTGAAGTGCCTCCTTCTTTATGCAATTTTCAATGTTACTGTTTGTCAGAAAAAGGATGATAGGAAAAAAAGAGATTCTCATGCTATATACTCTTAACTCTATTCGTTGCATTATGTTGTTTTATTGTGCTTGTTTCTTGGTGAAGTTTAAATCTTAACCAGTTTATTTTAGATGACCAATACGATCCAGAGGAAATTCAAAGTCTCTTCAACTCAACTTCTATACCAGTCCTGCCCTTATCAAGCAATTACTTTGTTCATAATTGGTCCGTTTCTAGATGGATTACTAACTAATTTAAATGTTTTTGCCTTCAAGTACACCCCGGAAGTTCTGGTGAGAAACCCAAATTCCTAAAAATTTTACACTCTTTTCATTAATACCTTGCTGCTTCTAATATGTGGTTTTGCATTATTTGATGGCAGTTCTTCATTGTTTTATCGTGCTTGATATCCGTCTCTGTGAACTTCAGTACGTTTCTTGTAATTGGAAAGACATCTCCAGTAACCTATCAGGTCCTGGGACATCTAAAAACATGCCTAGTTTTGGCCTTTGGCTATGTCCTGCTTCGTGACCCTTTTAGCTGGCGCAACATTTTAGGCATCCTTATTGCAGTGATCGGGATGGTACTTTATTCTTATTATTGCACGGTTGAGAACCAACAGAAGGCCAGTGAAATAGCTCCAAAATTGCCTGAGGTATATTGAATTCAGCCAAGTTAAGTTGAGATTCATCCTAACCCTATTGCCTTAATCCCTACTTATTTTCTGCGGTTTCAGGCCAAGGAGAGCGAATCCGATCCATTGATCAGCGTGGAAAATGGAAGTAAAATTATAGTTGATGGTGTTCCGAAATCTCCCGTGTGGAATTCAAACAAGGATCTTCATGCTTAGGACCCAAATTGTTTGAGCTTAATGGCAATGCCTAACATTAATTGGCGGAGTAGTCTCAGCTGGCATGTGAACTAGCGTAGCAGATGGGTAATATGGGAAGTTTGCTTCCATTATGCTAAAGTTATATCATCTTAAAAAGCATTTGTTGGTTACTAGTTTTGTGTGAATCAGGAGGCATGGGAATGGTACAGTCCTAGAATTTTATTTGTCAAGTGTATACTCTTATTTCCAAACACTAGAAAAGTTTTGTTTCCTTTTATCTCTAATCTACCAAGAGTAGAGTCTTTCTTTTTTGCTTTCATCATAACGAGCAAATGAAGATCTGGACAAAAACAATAAGTCTCGTATGGTTCGATTATAGTCAAAACCCAACATCTATGATTGCCTATTAGGATTTGGTATTGAACCATATCCTAAGGCATGACATGAGCATGTCATAAATTGAGAGATCTTGTTAGTTATGTGCATTTGAATCATTATTCATCATTCCACATTCTCATTATGATTCCACATGCAAATGGTCACAAGCGAAGCCAACACCAACTTTAAACAAATCTAAAAATCACAAAAAAGTGTGTATCATAATAAGTTCAACAATTCCTATACACTTTATGTATTAATTAAAATAATAAATAAATTAATATTCTTTTTTGGCCCAAGCAGATTGCTGTGAATAAGGATTTAATAGGCATAGAATAATGAAGTTCTTTCTTCAAGTAAATTGATATTTTTTTAATCTCAAACAATAATGTTGTGCAAAATGAGTTTGCCACTGAATAAATATAGAATATGCAAAAGAAAGAAAGACAGATTTTTAAATTGATGTTTTTCATTCCTTGTTATAATTCTTGATATCAAAGTAGGAGACAGTTTTACAATTAAAACAAAGCTACATCCAGAGTTGACATGCTTATTGCAAGTGAAATGCCCCTCCAATACAATCAATACCTTACAGTAGAGCATGATTTCCATTAATTGAATAAACAAATCACTTCCATTGATCAATTGTATCTTGTTTTCATTATAATTCTAAAAAACAAGATCTGTAATCAAATATCATGTTTGAATTGAAACAAATTAAAATTAAAATTAAAATTGCCAAGGTTGAAAGCTTTTGTGAAAACTGTAACAATGTAACGAAACTTGGATGTTTCACGTCTTTGGCCCAAAATCAAATCAATGTAAAGCAACCACAGTGACTTTGTTCGAGTCCCATGTGTATATATTTCATTCATTGGAAGAAACAAGTAGTTCAAGTCATCGAGCAATATCAGAATACAATTTTCCTCCATAACTAACTTGTTGACAGTTGCAACTTCCTGGGCCTAGACAACATACAACAATTTGGAAGGTGAAGAAGTGAATTCCTGAAGCCAATCAACATGTACCACATTGGAAAACTCATAGGTTGAAGCAGAGAATATATCAAAGTAATGAAAAGAATCTAAGTGGGTTTGCTGCAGCTTTTTCCCTTGCTCGTTACTCTGCTTGAGCTAGTTGCGTGTTAAATTTTTCAATTTCCCGAGCTACCATAACCATATTCTGTTCTATTCTCTGGCCATGCTCCAGATTACTGGCATAGAGCTTTTTCTCGAATTCAATCGCAGCACTACACCAAATAATGGTTAAATATTAAAATACTTTGAAAAGAAAATGAGAATTTCAGATCCTACAATTTTGCATGATTTTGGATAACTGATGGCACTAGGGGTCTTAGAGTCTAGATGAAAGGGGTAGGAGGACTCGACTCACCTTGGAGAGGTGAGCACACACATATACATAGTGAAGTTAACTCAAGGTAATAGTAACATTATAACACGACAAATCATAACATAGATTGTGGTGTGTTCTGGTAGTGATGTAGGAAAGCTTGGAATTAAACCATCCTACGTGTTTTCAAATCAGAGAAGAGCAAGAGTTTTCTTTCAAAAAAATTCAGATATGATTAAAAAGAAAAGATCAACGGAAATAAGCACAAACTGGTTGATATGTACACGTTCGTTAGTTCATAATTCAATACCTTACACGATATGTTCATTAATAAATAGTTCATAATTCAATTCTTTACACAATATTTTCATTAACAAATACTTGGAAAGGGGATGGCGCATAAATGAACAAAGAAGACAAACAGAGTCTATAATAAGAGCTAGAAAGAAAAGAAAAAGGGGAAGCGGAGTGGAGTAGAATTACATGCTCAAGCGAGAAAAATAAAAGAAAATAACAGATAGAAGGAATTGACTACAACATTGACAAACCTAAAAGTAAAATACCCGTGTTTGGATGATAAGCTACATGTCGCTCCATTACTTTTCTTTTGATCTGAACTATGAACTTATCCTATTGTTTAAATTTTCTTTTCTTCTTCCTTGAGAGGATTGATGTTGTTGAGCCATGATAAGATATTTTATAGTTTGATGTCAAACTTTCAGGGCACCATAGGCACATCCCTAAAGCCTCCTCCAAGGTGCATTTGTAAGTATACGAGGCAAGAGAATTAGAGTTACACGATGCAACTCTCTTGTACTCCTTTATGCTCCTCTTCCTCATTACAGTTTAAGCTTGGATGATGATAAAAAAAAAATTGAAGATTAACTTTCCAAAGCCCCCCTTTGTCATTATCTATGAGAACAAATGCCTCCCTCAATTGATGGTCTCAATCATTACAACAATTGTTTTGGATCTCCAAAACTATCACTCCTAATCTAGGGAAGCTTGGGACAAACTATTATGCTTGCATATTTTTTTCCAGTAAACAGCAGAAATCAAATTTGAACCTGGACTTGGAGGTATAACCATAAAGACAGAAGAAAGGAGAGGAAATAAATCTTTTAAGAGCTATAGTTACAAGTTTAGGACTCAAACCTGGAGGAATGCAAAAAATAAGTCAACATAACACCTAAGCAACAATAGCAGTAATCTCTGTTTATTGAATGTGAAAATGCTATAAAAAGTTTGATATACAAGCTCATACCAACACTAATACACAAGGATTAGAATCCTAAACTAAGAAATTTCAGAACTAATAATAACTGATTGGTAAATTGTATGGGAAAACTAATTTTCTTAAAAAGAAAAGAGAATTATTTCTAATATTCCTTAACAAAAAAAAATAAAAAATCAACAAAAGAAATCCCAATACAATTTATAATGCCCAAATAGTAATTTAGTTGAAACATCTTAGGTTCATGATTAAGCAGTTGGAAAAATTTTTTTGAATTGATGCCTGTTTCTAAACATTTTTAGGTTAATGTTGTTTTCACAGCTTACTTTTAATCAATTGCATGTCATCATCTATTCTTTTTGGTGAGATTACATATTCCATATTGTTCCATCAGAAACTTTGTTCCCCATTCAACCTTGTCTTTTTGGATGAATTTGTTTTATTCATTTTGTACAACCACAAGTTACTAGATTGGATCCAAAATCACTTAAATATGTCTTCCTCAAATATTCTAGGCTTCAAAAATGATATCAGTATTTCTCTTCTAACCTTATTCAATATTTTGTGCTTGCAGATGTCACATTGTTTTGTTACTTCTCTAGATTCTCTTCAGCTTCCTAAGACTGTTGGTGGAACATTATCTCATCCCCATGGATGTATGAAAGAGGAATTAGATGTTTTAAATGCTAATGGTACATGAGAACTCATGCATTTACTCCTAGTAACTTTAGATGCTAAGGTTGACCTAGATGGCCCTCTGGCATCATTAAAAGCTTGCTTAATTGGAAAAGGCTATGTTCAAACATATGGTGTTGATTTTGACACTTTCTCTCTTGTTGCTAAACTTACTTCACTTTGCCTATTTATTTTGTTTTCCACTACACAAAACTCACCTTTACACTAGTTGGATGTTAGAATGTGTTTTTGCATGGAAGACTTCAAAATGAGGTGTATATTGAGAAACCCCGTGACTTCATTGCTCAAGGGAGATGGGCAAAGTTTGCAAACTTGAAAGATCCATCTATGGTTTAAAACAGCGCTCTCATGCTTAGTTTGGAAAGATTTGTGAAAAGAATCAATGACCCATTGAGAAACGGTGAAAAGAAGACAAGTGTTTGATTAACCTCAATTAACGATAGCAATAGTAGAAGAAGATCAAGACTGCAAGAACTCGTGATACTGAATTCACTTGATAAATTCATCAATAGACATCATAATGGGTGTCGCAGATAGGTTAAAAGAGGTAAACTTACTTTTTCCCATAATATCATAAATCCAACCAGGTAAATAACTCAAGTAAACATTATCCAACCAAAATACCCAAAGGAGACTGAAGATTGACAAAATCACATTGAAGAGACCAACTTGAGAACATTGTTCACGATTTATCTGAGCAATAACTAAAACCAACCTCTATGCCTTGAAAAAGATTCGGAGAAGGTAAACAGAAGAAATGGTTATGAAAAGGATGCCTCCACGCTCTCACACATGCCAGCACATGAAACAATGTCATAAGCTTGTGACATCGCGTGAGCTTCATGTGTTGGTCATATTATGAGCAAACTTATAGCTAATACTGATCTAAGATGGCGATCTAAAAATTGATAGAAACAAAAACCCTAACTCAGAAAGTCAGAACCTAGAGCTTTATACTATAATACCATGTAGAAAGCAAACAATTGATGTACCAAGATTTTATGTTTCAACAAGGAAGATTACAAACTAAATAAAGAACAATAATAACTTAAATTAAAATCATCCGATAAATGATCGTGAAGATAATAATATGCCTAATTATTAGATAAGTAGTTATGAACATATCAATATTTGAGTAACTGCCTCAGAAAAGACTACCATTAATTTATTAAACTTGAATCTTCAAGCAAAATTCATTTCTCTCACACTTCAGCAGTCCAATTCATTTGAGCAATTGCCTAACATACCCTAAACTGAATGGTTGTGACTGTTAGTGCTCGTAACAATGGGTTGTAGATGCACCAAAAATGAGGCAAAATAGCAATTGGAGAACTCTAAAATTACCTTCCTTTTTGAATTTCTTTCTTCAGAGTCTGTATATCAGCTTCAATTGTTGTCAGCTGCTCCGCCTCCGCTTTTGCCTTAGCAATATCACCATATATTGCACGCAACTCCGTATTAAGTTCCTGTCGGTGCACGCTAAGTTTCTCCATATCCGCCCTTACCTGAGCGAGTTCCCCTCTCAAGACATTGATAGAACGAACCTCAGCATCCAATTTCAATGATCTCTCATACACCTCGCGCACCTGATCATTCCTCTTGGCCTTGACATCAGCTGCTTCTGCTAATAGGCGCCTAATTTCATCTTCAAGGAGAGTTAGGTCTTGCTTTAATGAGAGAGAAGTGGCAACCAGCTGTTGGTTGTCGAGGAGGAGGGTTTCAAATTCCCTATGTTGGATAGCGATGCGGTCTTCGAGGATGGTTGAAGGATGGTGGTGGATTCCAGAGACCCGGTTATGAAGGTAATGGGCATTCGTAGGCAGGTGATTTTGCCCGACCATGGTAGCTTATATGAAGCTTTTGGCATCTCTTTCAGGGTAGAAGCTCTGCAGTGGTCATTTTCGATTATATATATATTTTTTAATTTTTAAAATCATCCGTTTGGATTTTCCAACAAAGAATTTCATATTAAATTTCTCATCAAATTGATCATTTTGTTTTTCTACCAAGAAATCACTATTTTTTCTTTTGTTAAATAATTAATATTCCATGAATTTTAAACATAAATATTCTTCATTATATCTTTTTATCCATAATTATTTAATATAATTAAGGATTTTGAATACATCTTCAATCAATATTTCTCCTCCTGACTTTTGTCATAACACTATAAACAAATATAAAATTGAATCCATATATATTATATAAATATTGCTTTGAAAAAAATAATTAAAAAAATATTTTGTTAAATTATAAATAAATATTAATATTATTTTTATGTTCTTTATATTTTTTGTAAACAATAAACTAAAGATATTAATGTTATGGAATAATGACTTTAGAAAAAAAATCTAAGAAAGCATGATCTATAAAAAAAATGTATAAATAATTCCTAGAGAAAATACAGTAAACCGCTACACATAAAATACACATTTCATAAATATTTATTAATTATATAATCAAAATATAAAATTTTATAAGCTTAAATTATATAAACATATAAAACTATTTATTAATTTAATTATTAATATAAAATTACAATTATTATTGATAATTTTTTATTTTTAAATAAAATAATAATAATTTATTTTATAATTTATATTTTTTAGATTTGTTTATAGCTCGATTAAATTCAATTAAATCGTTCAACTTAAACTCATTTAATTATAAATGAATTGAGCTTAAAGAGGTAACATTTGATTCAACTTGACTTATTTTGTCACACCCTATCCCGATGTAACACGCTCTCGTAAAATAGTTAATAATTCCTTAAGCAAGAAAATCATTAAATATTCCATAAAGGATCTATAACTTTTTTTTTCTTTGTAATTACAAATACAAAATCCAATATATCAAATGCATTCTCATTACATCATCAAACCATCATTTATCATATATGCTCTGAATATGACATTAAACATGATATCTTAGTATTGATATTACACACTACAAAAGTATATTACACAAATGTTACTACCATTAAGGTTAATTTAATAAGTTGTATATATATACAAACACACGATGGAGTATGTTACATTGGTCTCAAACTGCTTCAAAATGGAAATTCTTCAGAATCACAACATCCTCTGACTATAGATCGATCAATCTAAATTCTCGCTTGAAGGTCCTGGTCTTGCGTTTATCAAATGACAAACGCTAAGTATAAAACTCAGTGGTGTTATAAATGAGTAAAAGACAAAAATCCATATCATAAATATCTCATTGACGTCAAATTATAACAATTCAACATTTAGCAACATCACTGTATCATATCATGCAACAATGGAAACAATTTCCATAAAGGAATATATTGTAACTTTTCCTGTATCAACAATACTCTGTACACATCTCTACATAGGAACAATTGCAGTGCATATATTATTCCATTCTCTATACTATCATGATCAATGAATGATAATGTATGTCTGTGAGAATGCATTCATGCTTTGCATTCTCCCTCTGATTTTCCTGTATCACTTTATCTCTTTTTTGTATGATTGTATACAATCTCGCACTAGTTCAATTTCTCTATGTACCGGTATTGTATCATTCTCTGGTTCCTGTAGGAACATAATATTTCTCTATGGTTCATAATAAGACCCTATACTATATGATTCCATCAAGGGAATCGATAATAACTGTATGACCCAATACATTTTCATTAATCACTTCTCTATATAACTCTTTCTTTTTCCCTTTATACCTTCTGTATGATATGCCATGAATGTCTTTATGTATGGATGTTTTGTGACATGATGCATAAATGATGCATTAATGATCATATAGTACCATCCATAATATAAGCTCTTTACTTTGCTATTACAAGCAGTCAACTGTGAAAATATCATTTCAAGACCTTTAATGGGTCAAGAAGTGAAAAGAACAAACCTATTATCACTTTACCCTTATCAATAGCTTGTGGAGAATTCTGAGTCTTGTCCGTTACATCTGTATCATTTTCATGTTATATCCATTTAATAAAGTCATTCATGTTTTATATTTGACTTATCATCTTAAAGAATCCATATTCATTCATGATAAGTAATCATTAATAAACTTTGAATAACAATAAGCATATAAGCACAATTCCATTTACAACATTCATCTTAATCATTTTACCATATAATTTCATCATTATAACTCATATACATCCTTATTCAAATGTTGAACATGTAAAACCACACTTAATAACATGTTTCATTCATTTTTAAAGCTTCCCAAAGTCATGTATAAGTTTTATGGATCATACATCAAGTTTCCCCATCAAAAACCACTTAAAAACAAGCCTTATGAGTGTACACGAGTCATGTATAGCTTTCGTGTATAGCTTACACGAGTTGTGTTGTACTCGGCCCTTGCAAAATAAATGGGTTTTAAGATGATTGCATGTTACACGAGTCGTGTAGCTCATCCACGAGTCGTGTAGTCCACCACCAAAAACACCTCTTTTTCACCATTTTTCAGCACCTAAAACACCTCCAAATGGTTCCCCAAGCCTCCTAACCCAATACCATGACCAAAACACCTTAAAATCACTTCTAAAACTTGCTAAAAACACCAATAAAACATAATTTAAAATCCAAACCATAATTTAAAATCAAATCATACATCAAATACAACATAATCTATACAAGGAGCATGTTTTGTTATCCTTAATAACTAATTCAGAGTTTCCATACCATAACTCACTTTCACATGCAACTAAATCCATTTGAACATATAAACACATTATTCTATCATGTTTTCAAATGAACTAAAGGGTTACATAATTTTCCCCCAAAACTAATGAAGCCATAAATGTATCCAAGGTAACAACAACCTTGAATTCATACTATCATCAAACCTAATCACTCCTCCATAAATCATTAAGCATAACAAACCCTCTAAACACCTTAAACATCATTTACACACTACAATCATTAACTAAACTAACTAATTCATTAGGGTTTAACATAATCTTTACACATCAAAGTAGAAATTCATTTAGTTATGCCTAACACCAAATTCGGTACTTCCACTTCCTTA